>JAULKK010004847.1:0-10446 GCA_032355705.1 Rubia peregrina
AAACTTGATTTTGATGATGTAGAAATTAGATTACATATTTTTATTTAATTTTAAATTAAATTATTCAATTTTAGTAATTATTTTTAAAAAATTAAAGTCAATTCAGTTTATTCGGGTTGAATTCGATTTCCAACCGAAACCAAATTTCGAATTCGGTTCGAATAATTCGGGTTATTCGGGTCGAATTTGGTTTTCAGTTTTTTAGAGGCAAAACCGAATAACCCGAACCGAATAAACAAAAAACCAATTAAACCGAACCGATGCCCACCCCTAGCAGGGACCACAGTGATGGTGGTCTCTATGTTTTGGATAGAGACGAGGCAGCTCTGCTTTCTCATTTGCAGCAGAATAAGAGACGGGCATCCTACGAGCTTTGGCTCGCTCGCTTGGGTCATACACTGACATCAGTTATTTCCAGTATACAGAAGTCTGATTTGCTTTCAGTTTCCTCTTTGTTTCCTAAACCACACACCTGCGCCCCCTGTGTAATGGCGAAGGGTCAGCGGTTGGCTTTTGTTGAGAACCATAAACGTGCTACACACGTTCTTGATTTGATTCATTGTGACTTGCCGGGTCCTTCCCCTGTTTTGTCATCGAATGGTTTTTCATACTATACCTTATTTTTGGATGATTATTCTCATTTTACTTAGCTTTAACCACTTCGTCAAAAGTCGGATTTTGTTGATGCTTATTTACAGTTTGAGGCTTTGGTATAGAATTAGTTTTCGTCTAAAATTAAGGTTTTTCAGAGTGATGGGGGCACTGAGTTACTGAATACTCGATTGTGGTCTCATTTTTCCACTAAGGGCATTCACCATCAGATCTCGTGTCCTTACACTCCGGAGCAGAATGGGCGTGCGGAGCGCAAAATAGACACGTCGCTGAAATGGGCTTTACCATGTTTTTTCACTCGCATATGTCTATTTCTCATTGGGATGATGCTTTTACGACAGCTGCTTACACAATCAACCGATTACCTACTCTTATTCTTTGGGGCATTTCTCCTTATGAGCTTCTCTACGGTCACAACCCGATTTACTCAAATTTCCATCTATTCGGGTGCCGGGTTTTCCATTTGTACGACCATATGCCTATCACAAGTTATCTCCCCGCAACATTCCTTGTGTTTTTATCGGCTACAACTCCCAGTACAAAGGTTTTTGGTGTCTTGATTCATCCACATGTAGAGTCTACATCACCATCCATGCTCGTTTTGATGAGACACATTTCCTGTTTTCCAGCTCCACTAATTCTGGCTCGGGGTCGCCTGTTTCTATCCTTGATGTTTAAGATTTTCTTGATCCTGACAACAATGTTACTTCTTCTGTGCCCATCCCAGTCATACCATCATAGTCGCCCTGTACCATTTGTCATGTCAATCTGAAAACCACTCATCTCGGTCGGCTCCTTCCCGGCTAGCTTGGTCGGTTAGACACCAGCTAGTACGACTCCTTCTTCTCCAGCTTCTTCAGAGGCCTCCACTTCTGCTCCTTCACCTCCTCAGCCTCGTAGGATGGAAACTAGGTCGGCTATTGGTGCTATAAAGTGCAAAGATTATTCAGATATTGCCCATGGTCTCACTGCTTCCTTACTCTCTCAGTCCGAGCCAACTGATTACCGCACTGCGCTTCTGGATCCAGTTTGGGTTTTTTCTTTGGATGATGAGATGACAGCCTTTTGTTCTCAGTACGCTTCGGACTTGGTACCTCGTCCTTTGGATGCTAACATCGTTGCCTCCAAATAGGTGTATCAGCTCAATTATCAACCAGATGGTACTATTGATCGTCACAAAGACAGACTTGTGGCTCAGGGATTCTCCCAGATTTCAGACTTTGACTTTGATCACACCTTCAGTCATGTGGTAAAAGTTTCTACTGTTTGGACAGTTCTCGCCATTGCCACAATGCGCTCTTGGCCACTTCATCAGCTGGACGTCAAGAATGCTTTCTTTAAGTGTGTTCTCGACACTCCTGTTTTTATGAAGCAACCCACGGGTTATCAGGACCCTGTTCATCTGGAGTACGTTTGTTGCTTGCACAAGACCATTTATGGTCTCAAGCAGGCCTCTCGTGCTTGGTTCCAGTGCTTCAGCACTTATTTGGTTCATCTTGGTTTTCAGTGCAGCTTAGCTGATACTTCATTATTTGTTCTTTCGAAAGGGTCGTCATTATTGTATCTTCTTATTTATGTGGACGATATCATCCTTACAGGAAATGACTCGACTCTTCTTTGTCATTTCATTGATCGGACACATCGAGAGTTTTTTTATTAAGGATCTCGGATCTCTTCATTAATTCCTTGGTCTTGAAGTTTCACCCACTTCGTCAGGCTTACTTCTTGGTCAAGCAAAGTACGCTCAAGACATCCTGACTCGAGCTGGTATGTCTGATGCTGCATCCCTTTCCACGCTTTTTGTTCCTGGTTCTTAGCTGCACAGTTCCACCAGTCCACCGTTTCGAAATACAACCTTCTATCGTTCTCTTGTTGGAGCTCTTCAGTATCTCACCATCACTGGCCTAGATTTGGTTTTCTCGGTCAACACGGTCAGCCAGTATCTTCAGGATCCTCGAGATGATCATTTTCCTGTAGTTACACGGATTTTGAGATATGTCTGTGGTACCCTCTACTTCGGTCTTTCTTTTCGCATTGCTAGTTCTCCGGAGGTAATTAGGGTATTCTGATGCTGACTGCGCTCGCTGTCTGGAGACTCACCAGTCTACTTATGGCTATGATGTGTTTCTTGGTGGCAATTTGGTTTCCTAGAGTGCCAAGAAGTAGCCTATCGTTTACCAATCTAGTAAAGAGTCAGAGTATCGAGCACTTGCCAACACCACCTCAGAGGCTGTTTGGCTCAGTCATTTGCTTCGTGATCTGCGAGTTTCTCTGTCTGGGTCGCCGTTGCTGCTATGTGACAACAGCAGTGCGATCTTCTTGGCTTAGAATCTAGTTGCTCACAAGTGGGCGAAGCACATCGACTACCACTTTGTTCGTGAGTTGGTGGCCTCTGGAAAGCTTAGGGTTGTGCACGTACCCACTTCTCTTCAGATAGCGGACATCTTCACCAAAGGAATCTCTCATCCGTTGTTCGAGTTCTTTAGATCCAAGCTATGCGTCGGTGAACATCCGACGCTTCGCTTGAGGGGCGGTGTTAGAATCAATCAGTTAGATGATTATATTTGTTCTTATCTTGTTGACTAGCCTCGAGTTGTATTAAGACTAGTCTACCTTGTCTCTTGTACTCTCTATTTATTCTCCTTCATGTTTAATGATAATCATTACAGGAAATATTTTCTGTCATATGGGATGATCTTCTTCAGGGTTTATTGGTCGGAAATGGTCCAAGAGTTCTCCATCTCCGCTCTAATTTGGCTAATTGTTTCCCAGACGGACAATCAGTGGTTGCTTATTATGGTATTTTGAAATGCATTTGGGACAAATTTCTTTCCTATGTGCCACCAAAATCTAGTGCGTATGACCTCTGTACTTGTTCTCGCACAAAGAAGATTCAGAATGAACACGACGAGGAGCACATTCACCAATTTTGCTTGGGTTGGATGATAGTTTAACATTCTTCATTTTATCATCATGGCACAAGAACCACTTCCATCTCTCAATCGAGCCTATGATCTTGTTATTCAAGAAGGGTGTCACAAGACTCTACCAAGCCTTATAAGATGACATTTTCTGCCCAGTCCAAACCATTGTTGGAAGGAAAATTTGAATGGTTGAAGGAGATTTTGAAAAGTTTGGGAGAGATTAATGAAGAACATTTAGGAGTAGGCTATTTGTATGAGAAGAATGCTTCTATTATTTTTGGCCTGATACAAAACCTAATAGTGACATTCCCCAACCAATGGTAAGATCTTGCCAACCCAAATCTAATCTAATGGGTACAATTAGCTCTATAGAATATATTTCACTACTCCATACTAATCTACATATTCTAGAGAGGGTAAGAAGTTAATCTAGAATTTTCCTTGCTTTCAAGACTCCTTGGGCTCTTCTAGATCATTACAGATACTAACATGTCATTTGGGCAACCCAAAATCTAGTTTAATTTTCAACACAGTCCCTCTTAAACTTGATTTTCCACTCCAAGCAAACTCGTCATCGTGATGAAATCATAGCTATTGAGCGATGGATATGATACTCCAATAAAACTCCTCTTAAGGTTTTAAGAGGAGTTTTCTTGGAGTATCATAGCTATTGAGAGACGAAATCATAGATATCGCAAACTTCCAACCAAACTATTAAAGAGTATTATATCCACCTTTCCTCCTTCCCCCGTGCATGGTCAGCTTGACTCCACACTCCATAGTCGTATAAACTGGATTAGCATCCTCCATTTTGAACTTCTTGAGCACCTCCTTGGCATAGCCTTCTGGGGGGGATAAAGATACCCTCCTCATCTTGCTTTACTTCAATGCCTCGGTAGTATGACATGAGTCCAATATCCATCTTTTGAAACTCCTTTGTCACCTTTTTCTTAAACTCTTCGAACATGAATGCACTGCTTATAGTGAAGATCAAGTCATTCATGTACAACCATATAGTCAATATTTCACCATATTGGATTTTGACATAAAGTTCGTGCTCGTATGAACCTTTGATGAATTGTTATCCATGAAGTACTTATCAACTTGTGCATCCCAGACTCTTTGGGCATGCTTCAACCTGACCTTTTCAGCTTCATGACCTTATTATCTTCCTCCTTGACTATGTATCCTTGTGGTTGCTGAATGTAACCTTTTTTCTTCAAGAACTCCATTTAGAAATGCAGAATTCACATACATTTGATGCATCCTTCATTTGTTTTGAGCTACTGATGAAATTATTAGTCTAACCATTTCAAGTCGAGAAACAGGAGCAAATACGTCATCATAGTCGATGACTGCTCTTTGACTGTAGCCTTTTGACACTAATCTTCCTTTGTGTCTTTCAACTTTCCCCTTTGCATTATTCTTTGCTTTAAATATCCACTTCACTCCAATTTCCTTGTGCCCTTTTGGAAGTGAAGTCAACTCTCACGTATCATTCTTTTTTATGACATTTATCTCATCATCCATCGCACTTCTCCAATTTTATATTTCTCAAGCTTCTTGAAAGTCATGGGCTCACAGAATGCAAAAAAAGCATTAAAAAGTAAGATTGTCTTGGTTCTTGGTCACCTCATAAATGTCATATAGGCTCCTAAAGCGTGAGGCTCTTTCACTTGAACTTTCTTCTTCTTTAGAGCTTGCACGTGGTGAAACTTGTGAGGTAGTTGGATCCTCGGTTTCTCAACCCTTGCTTCTTCAACACTTTTTTCTTCCAATTGTGGAAAGAAGTTGTATTCTCATTAGTGCGTACTCCAATCCCATTAACCTTTTTCATCAAATACCAGTTGGACTAATTATTGTCTTCCTCTTATTGGGATGGTAAAGCTTGTAGCCTTTAGAGTTGCCTCGTAGCCAATGAAGACGTACTTATCACTTCTGTCATCTAGTTTGTTCCGCTTCTCATTTGGTACATGGGTGTGAGTTGTGCTTTCAAAGACTCTAAGATGAGAAATGCCAGGCTTTCTTCCTCTTCATGCGTATTGTGGTGTTCTACTCCACACACTTCTTGTTAAGAATCAGTTGGACAAGTAGATCGCGCATGTTACAGCTTTCATCCATAATTCCTTCAGAAATATCTTTCTCTTGAGCAAACTCCATGACATCTCAAGGGTTGTTCGATTTTTTTTACGCAACTCCATTTTGTTGGGGGTCTGGGCAACATCAACTGCCACCAAATTCCATTATCTTCACAATACTTCTGAAAATCCTTTGCTGTGAACTCTTCTCCTCGATATGATCTCACAACCTTGGTCATCATTTTCCATAAAAGATTTAAACTTCTTAAAGTTTCAAACATCTCTGATATCTTCTTCAAAAAACACGCCTATGTTTTTCTTTAATAATCATCAATGAAAAGAAGGAAATAATTATTCTTACCGAGTGAGCTTGGTTTGATGGGACCGCACACATCTGAGTGTATGGTTTTTAGTGGCTTCTTGGCTTTTGAGTATGACTCTTTGGAAAAGCTCATTTTCAATTGCTTTCAAATTAGGCACCCTTCACACGCTTGGTCAAGGTTGTTGATGCTTGGTGACCCTTTTACTAAATCCCTCTTGGATAGCAGCTCCAATCCTCCAAAATTGAGATGCCTGTATCGAAGATGCCAAAGCCAAAATGCATCTTTGAAGCACATCTTTAAACACCACACCACTCCATTTTGAATATAGAGTAGGAACATTCTATTTGTTGTCATTGGCACCTTAGCTATGAGGTTTCCCCTTGAGTATTTCAAATAGGCTATTATCCTTCAATCGAATGTCATAATATTTCTCCACAAGTTGCCCAAAACTCAAGATATTGCTCTTCATACTTGACATATAGCATACATCGAAAATGAATCGATGGTCTCCATTCTTAAATTGATTAAGGATGTTACCTTTTCCTTTCACCTACAATTTGGTGTCATCTCTGAAGGTCACATTGCCCTTCACCGCTTCATTAAGCTAAACAAAGAATCATTTTTTTCTCCACACATGTGGTTGCTTGCACCACTATCTAGGTATCTTTGGTTATTCATACCTCCTTTGTCTTCTTTAGAGGAAAAAAGTAGAAAACTATGTTCTTGGCTTGTTTGTTCAGTATAGTTGATCTTATCTTGAACTCTTTTATTTCTCGGAGGCATATTGTCCAAACTTCTCACAATTGTAGCATTTGATGTGTGATTTGTCATACTTGGGTTTTGATCTCCCTTTACCACGACCTCCAGATGAATCTTCTTTAATTTGGTTGTTGCTAATCGACCTCCAATACTGCCCATGTCAACGTCCACGACCACAACCATGCACTTGACCACATCCTGGTCTACTTTGGCCCCCACTATCTTCTCTCTTTATTGGATGAGTATGCATCTTGAATTCCTTCTCCATGACTTCTTCCTTATTCTTTTTCATTTCTTCACAGGCTTGCAATGAGTTTTGAGATGTTTCTCCATTGTCATAATCTCCAAGTTTTTCATCTCTTCAATGATAACAACAATGTGCTCGAACTTTGGATCTAAAGATCTAAGAACTTTCACCTTAATTGTAACATCTTCCAACTTTTTACCATTTCTTTGGAGGATATTAACAACCGTCAAAACTCTTGAAAAATAATCTGAGACTGGGGATGACAATAGGGCATGTTTTAGTGGAGGTCTGCCTCACATCCGCCCAAATGGGGAGGTATGAAGGTAGTTTTGGTGGGGCGGGTATGAGTATGAAACTAATACTCATCATGGGTAGTGGATCAGACGTGGATATTAGTTCACACCGAGCCTATCCCCGTCCCTTCCAACTAGACCCGCTATATACATACTAATTTAATAAGATAATAAACTACTATATATCGAGGGCCATCTCGGACAATTTAAAGGCCATGTGAAAAATAAATAATGAGACCTCTAAATACATTAATATAAAATCATCAAAATTTGGGTTAACTGGTTTTCAGTTTATTCAATTCGGTTTATTTTATTTTTTTGCCTAAAAGATCCAAAACCAAAACTGACCCGAATAATACAAATAACCCAAATTATCATAACCAAATTTAAATTTTGGTTTCGGTTTGAAATTGAATTCAAACCGAGTAACCGAATAATTTGAACGTTTGGACATTGTTTGTTGTTGCCCAAACCAAAAACCCATAAGTAGGCAAATTTTTAAACTTAAAAATGGTCCTTTGAAGGCCAATTTTTTGGATGTCATATTCTTAAATGACCTCAATTTGGGCTTGCTGACCATTGATTGAATGGGTGGGGGTGATACCCTATTTATAAGTAATTTTACCTAATAGTTTCTAAAACTATCGATGTGACAAATCACAAATGCACTTCCCTCTTGTTTCCTTTCAATATTTCTACAAAAAAATATTGGGGCCCTATTCAAAAGAGTCACTTGAAAATCCTCATAGCCGGCCCTATATATATCCATAATGCACATATCTTCCCTATAATATTTTCATGTAAATAATAATTGATTTTTTAATATGATAATTATCATTTAAAGTAATTTTTTGGTATTTTTGAAGGTATAACTACGTTGTGTATAATAGATTTGATGTAGCTAGGGAGACCCAAATGTGTGATGGGGCGGAGGTGGATTTATATATATTATCCAATGGGGTGATGATGAATTTTAATGTTGTACCTGACATGGGTAATGGGGCGGGTATGAATATGAAAATTTAAGGTGGGCATGGGTATGGAGAGACCATAATCCACACCCGTCCTGCCTCATTCCCATCTCTATCTGAGACCAGTTCACCATTTTTCATATGCAATGACTCAACTCCTCCCTTTGCCATACTTGAAGCTTCTTCCATATTTCCTTGGCCGTCTTTTCTCCAAAAACCTTCTCAAAAATGTTGACATCTATCCCTTGATAGATTAGACACGGAGCCTTCTTGTCTCTCTTTCTTGAGTCTCTCAAACTATTTAGTTGAGTTTGAGACAACTCATCTTCATTCTCCGGCTCATTATGACCTATCTCAACTATCTCTCATGCATCATTTTCTCCAATGGTGATAATAGAGAGATTTAAGGCTATACTTTTTTGTTTTGGGCAACAAACAGGTCAAGAGCATTGACTTTACTGAAACATTTTCCCCCAGTTGCTAGAGGCTAGTTAGGTTGAATGTCAATTTCACTTATTATAATTGATGATGGGTGTTTTTTCCATTATATTGGAATAATTATTATTTTTTAAAATGGTAGGAATTGATTAAATCACAACTTTCATTAGGAAAAAGTCATCTTTCAATTCAGCTTTTTGAAGGATTTCTATTATAGTAGGTAGTTTGATTCCACGTAGTATTTGGATAATTTTCCTATTTTATTGTTTTCAAGATTTTGAGTTGTATTCTTCTCCTTTATAAAAGAAATTTCGTCATTATATTATGAGTCAGTCTCTTGAAATACGGTCTTTCCATAAGTCATGGAAAGACGAAGGTTTAAAGTGTTTATTAGAAAAAATTAAGATAAAATTTTCGGGTTGCATGAATCGAGTTATAAACTTTATAACTACTACATGTTATATAATAAAACTTTAATATTGCAAGTAAAACCTTTTACCTTTTAATTAAACCCCATCTTTCCATAAGCCTATGGAAAGACCGTCTTTCCCAAGACTTTGCCTTGTATTATATCAAGTTCAACAGGTTCTCCAAAAAAAAATTAAATGGAGATTCAAAAAGTCTTATTCTCTATTATTTTTTACTTCTATTCCAATAAACTCTCTATTTGGTAGATTTTGACATTTACTTCACAATAAATATTTCTTTGTAATTGAAATAAAAAATTAGTTTTGATTACTCTATAAATAATATTTACTTTTTAGGAGTATGGCTAATTTTAGTAGTTTATTTGTAAAGAATAATTAAAGGTCGTATAACTACCTATTTATTTCAATAAATTTAAAAAATAATGACAGTTGAATTTGTTAAGTTATCATAATAAGTTTTTTCCCACTATTTAGAAAAAATAAGGCAATCTCTAGAACCAAAATTAAAAAATTAAGTCGAATTTCAAAACACATCCCTTTTATATTACACTATTTCTTATCAAATGAATAACGAAGGCAATAAATATTTTCTTAACATCATACTCACGTCATGAATCATGTTAATTATTATTTGAGAATCATAAGTTTAAAATACTATGGAAATTCAATAATTGATCATTCAAAGGAAATTAAAAAAAAAGAAAAAAATCAGATGTTTCAATTGTTCAATTTTATGTACCAGTCCAACAAGAACTGAATGTTGCATTGATTTAGATTTGGATAATTTTGGTATAAATAAAAAAACTAGAGTTAAAGTTTAGATGTCAAATTAATGATTACATTAAATATTTAATTCTCCAAATAATTTTTCTCTCTATACCAATATAAAGAATCAAACCTTCTCTTTCATCAAAATATGTATTTTAGATAATGAGATGGAGAATCCGTTAGAGCTGAAATAGTTTCAAAAATCTCTAAAATTAATCAAAATCTCCATTAAGAAGTTTGGGTTTTTGAGATTAATAAAATTCACGTTAATTGATTTTAGAGAAAATGTCCAGAATGATAATTACTTTTAAATGAAATTTACAGTTTGGTACCTATTTTTTTATAAAAAAATTAAGCGATATACTCTTTTCATTAATGTCCCAAAAAATATTTTTTTAGTTAAAAGTGGGTACCATTATGACACAATTTTGATCCAAATTGGTACTAATTTGTTACTGAAAGGTAACCTTTTGAGATATAAATTTTAAAAAAAGTGAATACATTTAAAAGACGTTCAAAATTTGGGTCCTCCCTCCATCCCAGTTCAAGCTGCACACTTTTTGGTCAACTTTCTCATACCATGTTTGACCAACGATAACTTTATT
>JAULKK010004858.1:0-10445 GCA_032355705.1 Rubia peregrina
ACATTGCTCAGAATTATAATGTTCAGTCCAATTCTTGGATGGTGGAAATGTATGCGAGGAGGGCAAAATGGGTACCAATTTATTTCCGGGCATATTTTTGGGCTGGTATGTCATCGACGCAACAGAGTGAGGGAATAAACAATTTCTTCAAGGGATTTTTCAATATAAACACTAATGTTACCAAGTTTATGGAGAGGTATAGGTAGGCTATGTGCAAGAGGATAAAAGATGAGGAAGATGCGACTTTCAAAGCCGTGAATCACCATTCTCGTGTGACCAACAGTCATCCATTTGAGCCTTTGTTTGAGAAATTATTTACTAGGGATAAATTCATGGAGTTCCATGAGTAGTTGACATTGATGGCTGGGAATAATACGTCGAAAGTGATGGATGAGGCTGGTGTGGTAGAGTACACTGTTGTAGTGAAACAATTTAGTGCTGGATGGACGAAGAAGAGGAATTTTACTGTCATCCTTAACAGGAACTCGATGGACATTCAGTGCGTGTGCAAGAATTTTGAGTTTTGAGGTATACTATGTGCCCATGCTCTTCGTGTGTTTTGGGAGGAGGAGGAAGTGAAGGATGTGGCTGAGAATTATATATTTAAAAGGTGGCGCAAAGATATTCTTGGCAAGTACTTGATGGAGAAATACCCCATGTTAACCTTGTTTTGTAAAACTCTAGTTGGATATGATAGATACCAGGCTATGCATAGTGTATGTGACGATATTTGTGTGATGTTGATGAAAGACGAAGTATTGTATGAGGAAGGAATGGTCCAACTGCGAAAATTAAAGTCCAACTTGGAGGCAAATGCAGAGACCGTTGATAGGCTGAGAAAGGATTTTGTCCTGGGGATTGGGCAAGTATATAATACAAGGAAAAGGCTGCTGTTTAGGATAACCGAGAAGGTGTAAGGGAGAATTGGGACGAACCTGATCTGGATTTGGTGAATGATCTGAAAGATAGGAAGGGTCGTGGGTGGGGGCAGTTGAAAAGGAAGATATTCATGTATGATCATAATTGTGGAGGCCATCGTGGAGGTGGTCAAAGAGGGAGAAGCGCTGGAATATTTACTCATGATTCTAATCCGATTACTAGCCATGTTGAACCGCATGTATGGTCTTACCACTGTCATTAGATATTTGCGAGCACTCTGCACGCATGGATCATAAATTTTATGATTTATAGGTTTTGAAAATTGTTTGTTTTTACGGTTATTTATAGTTTTTTGTCACTGAGAGCCTGGCGCCGGTGGTTCTAGTCGGCGGGATGGTGAAGATGCAGTTGGCGGGCACTCAATTTCGAGGAACATTTCTTTATTCAGTTATCTC
This sequence comes from Rubia peregrina, assembly GCA_032355705.1. Taxonomy (NCBI): domain Eukaryota; kingdom Viridiplantae; phylum Streptophyta; class Magnoliopsida; order Gentianales; family Rubiaceae; genus Rubia; species Rubia peregrina. Next base: position 1,335 of record JAULKK010004858.1, read on the forward strand.
CAACGATAGTAAGTGAATGTAACTGTTGTATCAGTGATTCTGAGAGAAATGTTGATCGGATGCAACTGCTTTTGATTCTCGATGACAAGGAAAATATGCTATATTATTGTAACATGTAGCATTAGTTTAAAATGCATCTTCTGGAGAATCAATATTGGGTTCTGATTTATTGTAGTTAGCCCGTAACTTACTCTATTTGCATTTCGCAGAATGGGCTTAGAACATGGGTGGTTCTTCTGTACAATTGTATTTGTTTTCATCTGATAATAATGATACCATTTGGCCGCCAAATTAATTTATCAACCTAAGTTTTTGTATATAAAAATTATGACCAGTCGTCGAGGTAAATGTTCTTGTGTTTCATGTTTGATATATTGAGAAGTAAATTTAGTGGGAGATGTATTTCTCTGGTGACAGAGAGTGTAAGGCAGCCAAACCGAAGGTGTGGCAGAAGTTCGTCGCTGAGAACGAACTCCATCAATAGGGGATGCTATTTTATTTAAGCTTCTCAATGCAAGTGAATGGGGGATCTTGTTTAAATCAGTCCTGATTATTATCCTCGCTTGCACCTGAACAACAACGGCCACTGCTTGATGCAATACTTATCTTCGTAGCTAGTCTGTTTATTTGCATTTGTGGAAGTGAACCCACAGTCTGTTTGGTCATGGATGGATTTGCATGTGAAACAGTACCTTTGTTTCTTCCCTGTTTGTGTTTTTGTATTTGTGGAAGTGAACGTATGGTTTGTTTGGTCTTGGATGGATTTGTATGCTTCTGAACATTTTATTTGAATGATTATGAGCCTTAATTTTTTATTTCAAGTTTCCTTACCCAAATGAATATTGTGTGTATGAATGTAGTGCATGTGACATTAACAATTAGGAATCCGTTGCCAAACCCTCAGCTGAGTCCTTTTTCCCCAATCATCAAACCAATATATTAGCTAATCTAATTTTGGTCCTGGGATATTCAGGTTTAATTGGAATTTCCTCCTCTTTCAAGACCAGCTCTAAGCTAAATGAAGATTATGTTGTCCCTAAATTCAGAATTTTTAAGGTTTAATGAGCAATAACAAGTTCAAAAGTTACAGTCTCCTGTAAATAGTACACTCATATGATCCAGAGATCATCATACTGGATAATTTCTCTATATATGTCTTATGCGATAGTTTTCTCATAACTCAGCCACACGGAGGGGACGAAAGAGAAACCAAAACGAGATATATCAACGTTGTTCAGGATGCTCGAAAAAATTACAGCTTGTTTAAGTCTCGAACTCTTCCATCTTTTGTGTTTTGTATCAGGGTTTACTCCTCGTCTGTGCCCAAATAATGATCACCAAATTCCCCCATACCTGGAATGATGCGGTAGCCTACATTTAGTCTGATTTCAATTTCAGATGTCATGATCTTGATGTCGGGTAAGCGTTTACAGACCATATGTACCTCCTGAGGTGCCTGTATTAAAAGAGGTTCAACATTTAGCACATGTTTATGATTTTAGGGAAACAAAATCTTAGCAGAAGTACAAAAATGAGATTGATGAATATAATATTAGGTTAGGGAACACCCTTATTTAGAAGCATCAAAATAGCCAGAATTGCTGAGTTTCCGGAAAGATAATTTTTTATTTAGGACAACAGAAAAACAACAAATACGCTTTAAGATTCTAGTTCTAATGGATTAACTTGTGCCAAGGATCAGATCTAGAAATAACACGTGCTTATCTGATATATTTTGTGGAAATTTCTTATAGATCAAATGTCGTCAAGGATGAAAGCATGGAGTCAATGTTAAAGAGGAAAAGAAAATGAAGAGTTGATGAGGAGAAAGGAAATGAGAATTCTAGGTTACTTGCTGGTCATTATCACCTTCTCGGTGGATATGAATCTTGCCAATCTTAATACCTTTACAGCAAGCTCGCAGAGTGTATTCCATACTCACGCCGCTTCAATGAGAAGAAAAGAAAGGAAAGAGAGTAAGAATTAGTGATGGAGCCAAGGTGAAAAGATATACCCTTCTACTAGGGAAAATATCTTTTTTTTTTAATTCTTGAAGTTGTATTTGGGAATGTTTATAGCTTGGCCATGCTTTAAATAATCCATGGCAGAGAGTAATTGCTCAATGTTGAATACATTTAAGAAAAGCATAACTAAAACAATCAAGGGGTCAGATAAAGAAGTAAAAATAAAACATTAACCCAAATTATGTTCATTCCAACAATATCAGTAGTATTGAAGATAAAAAAATTACCAGGATGGTCAAAATTGTACTCTTGCACTCTTGCCAGCTCTTCAAGTGCCAAATTCTGATAAAATGAATCCTGCTAATCCAAAAGAATTGTAGTTACTAACTTCAAATTCAGGAAACATTTTGGTCTTAAACCCTCTAGTAGAGTGCAATTATTGTTAATACATCATAAGAAAATTATTTCAGCAGATTAGATAAAATAAGTAAAACATTTGCCAAGTCAAATTCAAGCTATCCATGCATTTTGAAGAAAGTACTAAAAAATACTTGAATTTTACATCTTATTTAATCATCTTAAGAAAGTACAAACAATTCGTGGATCAATCACTTTGAATGTCATCATCTTATTGAAGGTCAAATATTAGGCAAAAAATCTGCTACCAGATTAACAAGTACAACATGTTGATTATGAAGCTTCTCAATAATCAGATCGCAAACTGTTGTCTTCCCTAATGTTGCACCTCCAGCAACTCCTGCAAAAATGAATAATAAATGATTATCACATAGCCAAAAATTATCTAGAAGACAGCTCTATCAGACAGTAAAAAACCAGGTAAATGAATTATCAATTGGTTCAACCTCCCCACCTTCATCTTCTTATTCCCCTCCAATTCAACCGAACTATTGAAGTTATGCATTGTTCTTGCCTTTGTTTCACCGTTGGGAGTTTAGTCAAGGGCTCCACTCTCTGTCTGCCGTCTGAAAAACTCTGGCCTTCGCCAAGCGTATAAAGCTTCAACGCTCACTTTGTAGCACTTAAAATCGTCGAGCAGTGTGAATCTGGTACTAGCTCGTCAAGCAGTAGCAGACCTGGAACCATTGTGGGCTTCACTCCAGAGAAGAAGTCAGTCGGTAGGTCAAAAAGAGCATTACCAGCCAGGATGGTTGTCAGGATTGAACTTGAGGGTGACGGGGTAGACTGTGGGTTGGAAACTGTGATTGGGCCGGAGTGAAAATGGAAGTAGGGAAATTTTTAGTTTTTAGTAGGAAGATTTGAAAATTTGTAAGCATAATTGTGCGCCAATGTGAAAGAATCGAGTTTTTTTATTGTTGTTAAATTAATTTATCAATGATGTCTATTCTTAAGAAAATGTATTATAAATCAATTTTTACTATAAAATTGATATGAGATATTGTCTTGTACCTAAAATTTTTAAAATTAAATACTAACTCTCATAAAAGTCAATTTTTTATTAAGATTATGTAGCAGTCACAATAGTTAACTTAGTTATTGGAGATTATATTTAAAAAGTAAATTAAGGGTTGACCATCGATCAGTTAAAGTCAACGTAGTAATTATTGTTTATATATGTACCCGAATGTATTCCATGACCTATTTGTTGTACCCGTTCTACCTAGAATCACAATTTAAAAGAGTTGGGTTTTGAAGCATACGATCTATTGAATACATTCGAACTCTCTTCTTGAAATCAATATAATGGGATCGATAAAATACACGCGGAAGAATATTTATCAGAGGAATGGTGAGCAACCATACATTTGGTCACTAAAGACTAATTTGGTGACCATTATATATTATGTCATCATCATTGGTCACCAAGAATAGAAAAATTACTTAACTCTTATGCCCAACAACTTTTCTAGCCAATTTGCTGATCACGATTTTCACCTGGTCACTAAAAGTTCATTGGTGACCCGGAGATAGTGACGAAAATATATAAGTCACTAATACGATCATTAGTGACCAATTAATTTGTAGTCTCTGTAATACTGTCGCGAAAGCCCTTTTCATGTCATCTCCGATGAGTTTCCTTGTGTTCCAATCAACTCAACTCAGGTCCGAACCCCCGAGCTATACAATTGTCATCTGCATTGAACTAGACCCCTAGCTTTGCCATTATTCCGTACATCTTTCAGTTCATCTCAAATGCAATCATCTAAACTCAAGTCAATATAAAACTACTCACATCTTATCGACTCCAACGACGAACAGTTTCAGCCAAGACGGTTTCAGTTAGGGTTGGTCGTACTGACACCCGTGGAAGGCCTGTTCAGATGATCCGACACAAATTAATCTAATATGTTTCTCAACTATCGTTAAATTATGAATAATCTATAAACGTGATAAAATTTATATCACTACTAAAAACTAATGCTAATGTAGCACTTTCCTTGCAACTATTATTTAAAATGTTACAATAGCTTTAAAGTGTTACTTAAACATTTGAAAAGTGTTACTTGAACTTTTGAAATGTGATACATAAATTTTAAAAAGTGTTATGTTGGGTCTAATGTAAGTTCGTCCGAGGAAATACTTGTATTACTTTAGGTGCTATTGTAACACTTTGAACCTATTGTACCACTTTTACCTTATGCGATGCTACATTAGTTCTAATGTAACACATTTTAAAATTTAGGTAACACTTTTCAATATTTATGTAACACTTTTTAAAGGTTTAAGTAACACTTTATAATCTATTGTAACATTTTAAATAAGTTTTACGAACAAAATGTTGCGAATAACTCTAATTTGTAGTTGTGTATATTAAACGAGTTTGTGATTAATTTTAATGTAACTGAAAATGAGAAAATTATACTCCCTCCGTCCCAGCTAGATTTTCACTGCTATCATTATCAGACTGTTCAAAAATATGTTTGACCGTTAATATCTTTACTTACGTATAATAACGGTAATTAAAAAGTTGATATTTAAAAACTACTTTTTACGATGTACTGAACAATATCATATACGATAATACTTATGTATAATAATGGAAATTGAAAAGTTAATATTTAAAAACTACTTTTTACGATGAACTGAACAATATCATATAAGATAATATTATCTTTCATAAATCTATTCAAATATGCGGTCAAAATTTGATAGAAAATAGTGTCAAAAAAGTAGAAGTGCAAATAGAGTTGGGACAGAGGGGTATTACAATTTATTAAGTATCATATGATTACCGTAGAAGATTAAACTAATGTAAGGCTAATTTATTATAAACTGGGGATGGGACAAAACTGGATGAAGTTGAGAAGGGGCGAGTTTGAGTCAACATAAGGTTCATCTTGGCTGAATACTTTTATTGCATTACTTTTATTCCTTGGCAGGAATATTGGGTGCGGGATGTAACGTACATGTACATCTAGCAGGAAATTTCCATCCAGAGTGGATCGACTTAATTCATGAGGGATGCAAGATTTCATATTTGATATTGTACACATCACATTCTCAATCACTGAAGTTTTCACTTCCATCTTCACATTACTTGGGCCTATTTAATTTTCTTTCCATCTCAATACGTCATCCACTGAGAAAGTAGTCTACCGGAAGCGTAAATCTATGGATTCCAACAATCCCCTTTGCGCTGAGATTTTTCCTAATGTACTGCGAACTTTGTTCGAGGGGATAAGTACTCGCTATTATGGACTAAAGGAAAATCTCGAGGAACTGTTCAGACGGATAATTAGCAAGGTGGTGGATCCAATCTGAAGCAGTTCCTCGTCACCGAACCGCCTCTTGTGATGCTAACTGATGCATATGACACCGAGATTTTTGGCAGCATTATAGCTGCTATCAGAGGAAGGGCCCAGAAGAAGTTATGTATGGAGACTCCGTCTCCAGTGAAGTCTACCTTCGGAGATCAGTTAACCCTGAATTCCATCTAGGATTGGGTGGGTAGCTATGTTGGAGAAATGGGTAGCAGGTTTGTATTATCACATATCTTCCCTGTACTACAAATTATCTTGAAAACAATGGCCATCAGTCTTTCTATTTGGCTAATGTGTTTGTAATCAAACTCATTGTCATGAAATGTATGTTACGATTCGAAGAATGATTTGATTCAAAGAATGATTTTATTTGGCCGAAGTTAAAATGGCTGGTTAGGAGCCCTATTTTGGTACCCTCTTGTGAAGTTCTTCAATATGGTTCTTGTTGACATGGAGTGGATTATTACAATAGAAGGAATCAGTTTGGAAATGATAAGCAAAAAATAAAACCCAATTTAGGTGTACAACTGAATGCCCTACTTCTCATTCTCGGCCGCCCAATCCTTTGGCTTTCCTCGCCTCTCCCAAAACATTTTGTGCCTCATCCAATTCCATATGGCGACTTTGGACATTGCGCTCAAGCTACAAGACATAGAATTACAATAAGGATCATGACATGTTTCATTTCTAAAATGGCTTTAAATGGTTAGCCGAGCCCAAATTATTTACCTTCTGGATGATAATATCTTCCTTTAGATTCTTAATGTCGTTCATGCACCTTTTGTAAGCCGTACGCTAGTGGAAAAAATGAACGACGGTTAATTTGGGTGACAGACAATTGTCGTGGTGTTTGATCCGTTGTAAGGCTACTTTAATATAAATTATACTCACATTTCCTTTCTCAACCATTTTTGTTGCCTTGTCGTACAGACTTAGCATTTCCTGATCGGTAGTGACGGTGTGGACGAGATCAACATTGGACTCCGTTGTTGAATACCATGAACTTAAAAAATTCAGAATGGGTTGAACTGTAGAATGAATCGACAACATTGGCTTCATCATAATTGAAGGTGAGAAAATTTAATTTAGATGAACATACCTTCAAGGAATTCGTACTTATGGATTTCGTCTTCCTTGGCTATTTCTTCCACAGATTTTGGCATGATGTTGTTCCAGTAGAAGTAGTCTGAATGGAGGTAGGATTTGGTGGAATGTGATGGTTTAGGTCGAAACGGATGAATGATTGAATGATTGGAGTTTTTGGTTTAGATGTTGGAGAAGCTTTGGGGTGGCAAAATGAATGTGACAGGGTGTTCGATTTAACCAAATAAATGGTAACCCGTTTCACAAGATGTAGAAGATATGGTGTGGCGGAACTATTCTTATTAGTTGTATAGTAAATGGATTAGGTGTGTTAGGTGGGACTGTTTTTAATTAACCTATTGATGATCTCTTATTAAACCCTCATCCATGTAGTATTCCATTTTCCAATTCAAACCGTAATGCACTATAGTAGGAGCACTACGAGTTGTATTTTTTGAACAATTTTTTTTAAAAAAAACTTGATAACATGATTGATTAACATTATTGTTAATCCATATGTTATTTTTTGTTTGGTTTCTTGTTAGTTTCTTACCATTATACCGCAAAAATTAAATTTGAAGCATCTCAGTTATAGATTTGTGATAGATGATATGATGGACGTGTTGTAAATAGTATTTTTAGCGACTCAGCTGACTGAACCGATGTGTCAATGGTACCAAAAAAATATTTGGTTTGTAGTGATGGATCCCAGTTCGGACGGCCTGAAGACAATTTTGATTACTGGAACCGTGAGATTGGACTGAGGGTGATTTCCAATCCTGAACTGTAGTCTACAATAACCCAACCAACTCAAAAAATGAAATAGGAAAATTTTTGCAACGAGAACGCACCATCGTGTATCTGAACTGTTACAATTTAATGGTTCACTTGGAATCTCTTTCTGTCGTCCTGCAAGCTGTAATTGCAAATTGTTATAAGGTACTCTTGATTTTTTTTTTGAGAAGGTACTATCTGAAGGGATAATAAATTCCTTAACTGTGAGAATTGTCCATTATGGAATAGGAAATTATAATTCAGGATTGCCCGAAACAGAAGTAATATCTAATATGAGGGACTCATAAATAATGTAAATGTTCAAATATAAACTTATTAAATGTTGTGACTGCAAAAAAAATGTTAATTTATGAAAGTGGAAATGTAACCCTGTGTTTTGGAGTCCCGGGCAGATATATTCTAATTGAAATATCATGTGTTGACTATAGGATTTTATGCGTTCACCTAAATTTTGAGGGGGTAAAAATATCCCCGGGTCTAACATTGAAATTCATTCTCACCGTTGTAAACCCAATCATTTACCGTGGTGAAATGCAGACCGACTCCATATCAATTTCACATAAGTTTGGGTTAAACCATGACTTTATTACTAAAGTGGTGATCTGACCATGTCATATTACTAAAAGTACTAACATAAACCGGTCACCGCCTACCAGCATTGTCTGACGTTGACCACCGTTTAAAACATCTCAACATTTTTTAGTTTTTTCTCGAAGGGTATAATTGTCATCTCGAAGATTTTCGGAGTGGTATTTGGTTTTCAGGTTTAAATTGGGACTGTTGACCAAAACCAATATTCAACTTTGCACTTTCATATTTAAAAAAAGAGTAAAGTGCTAAAATAACCCTGACTTTAGGCCGAAAGTGCTAATATAACCCTGCAATGTCATAAAGTGCCAAAATAACCCTTGACCATGTTGACTTTTTAGTCAACTATTTTTCAGCCGGAATAATGTGAAAAATACCATTTTGTCCTTAGTTAAAAAGAAAAAAATCACAGAAGTTGCATTTACGTACTTTCCCTTCTTTTTTCCTCCTTTTCTCCAAATCTTCTCTTCCATTTTCTATTGTTTCCCAGTTTTTGTTCCCGCTCTTGTTGTCCTCCCACTTTCTTCAGACCAAGCATGCAAACTGTTGCGCAAAAGACGTGGAAGGCTTGGAGGACGAAGAAAAGAGACTTAAGATTTGCTGCAACGGAGGAGGTGGAGGGTCCAATAGTCTAAATCACGAGGTCTATACCGATGATGAAATTTCAACCCTCGGGTGATATCAAAGCCGCGAAGGATCTGGGTCGGGGAGTTATGACCATTCGCTTATCTAAACAGAGGGGAGGGAGAGCTTGGGCTCTCCAGAGAGGTTGTGGTGGGGTGCATCTGCAGCACGACGGTGAGGTGTTGAAAGGGGTGGTGGGTGAGCGATGGGTGAGCGGTGGATACGCGGCGGGGAGGTTGAATGAGGGGGGTGTCTGAGTGGGGACGATCTCTGGCTTTACTTGGCTGCTAACTCCAGTTGCAAGATCTTTGTTTGTT
>JAULKK010004869.1:0-20355 GCA_032355705.1 Rubia peregrina
TGGTTTTAAATATATCTTTAGAATTTATATATTTTAACAAGTTATGATTGATTATATATAGTAAAGAATTAAAATTAGTAATAAATATAATATTAGTATGTTATTTTTATACAACTTGGGTTTTGATTAGTCAAAATGACTTCAATATCCCCTGTTGACATCACCAAGAAAATAATTTCTATTATATGGTATTTGGGATAAATATATCTTTAGAAATTATATATTTTAAAAAATTATGATTTATTATATATAGTAAAGAATTAAAATCAGTAACATATTATAATATTAGTATGTTATTTTTAGACAATTTAGGTTTAGATTAGTCAAAATGACTTCAATATCCCCGGTTGACAGCACCAATCAAACAATTTCTATTATATGGTGCTTGGGAAAAATAAACTGGCACCAAATCCATAATGCAATATCTGAATTATGCATTTAATGGTGAAAATGTACCACCATAACCATGGAATGTTTAAACCTAAACATCCAACTTGGCACGCAAAAAATTATGTAAATTTGAAATCTTAAGAGAAATAAACTTCTGAAATGTGCATTTCATAGTGAGCATGTATCACTATGATCCATCAATGTTTTAACCTAAAAATCCAATTTGTCATACCTAAAATCAGATTACATCAAAATAACTAAATAGTATCTTCTTGCATCCAAAACAAACAAATTTTGGCATTTTAAATTCACAAACTATTACATAACTTTTCAAATCACATTTCATCAAGAACAAAAGGTTGAAACTAGACATGAATCCAACTACTTTCTTCTTAAAATCGTTCAAGAAGACATCAGTCTTCTTCCACATCCTGGATTATCAAGGATATCTTGAGAATTGGGCAACAACTATAAATCAGTGTTAAGATCTTCTTGAATGCCCACCATTTGTGATTTTGACAAACGTTATGATAGTTTGGAAGTAACCACTTCCACATACTTATGAAACAAAGCAAATGTCTCACTAGCAGCCTATAAAATAGCAACAAATTATGCTACAAATCCACCAAACAACATAAGAGAAAATTTTACAAAACACCTTACACATTCAGTTTAAGACCGACTATCTCTTCATATTTTGAAATCACAATAGAAATATCGAAGTGCAGATCTCAAATACTAGCAACGACTTTACCTACCTCACTCAAACCACCAACAAAGGTTGTACCCTTCAACATACAAGCTCGTTATGGTACAATACCCAAAAAATTAATAACAACAACAAAATCACACATTCAAATCCAAAACACAGAACCTTTCAACTCAAGCACAACACTTCTCACTGATTTTGACGAAAATTTAAGAGGGGGGGGGACAAAAACAAAGATTGTGCACCAAGACAAAAGGCAATTTAACATGACGACTACTTAATGTTAACATATTACACTATAAAAATGTAGTCTTTCGCAATGAACATAAGATTTTCGACAAATAAACCTCTTAAATTGGGGAAAACAGTAAACATGCTAATATCATCACACAAAAAGTTCAGAAAATGGTTATACTGCAATCTAAAGCACTGCATTCTCATTTGACACCAAAAACTACACATTAACAACATAAATTCAACAAAAAACATCACCCTCGACATGAGAAAAACATTTGACAGATTTTCTTCTCTTCTTCACCATTCCGCTGCAATAAACCACAAAAAACTTCAAATCTAAAACCAAAAATGGTTATAAGGCTAAATAAAGCACATGCATTCAACATTTGACAATAAAATACATATTAACAACAAATAAACATCACATTCACCATTTGCAACACCTTCGACAGATATATCCTTCTTCTTCCCCATTTTGCTGCAATAACACATAAGGAACATCAGATCCAAAACCTAAAATAGGAAGATAAAATAAAAAATGAAACGACAAACAAACTCAAAAAGTGAAAATTACTTGTGATGAACATTAACGGACGACGAAGCGGCAAAATTCAAAGAAAATTGTGATCAGAAGCACATAATGAGAGAAATTTGATGGAGAAGAGAAACCGTGGAGTGAAAAATGAAAAGGCAGTGGTTAAAATGAAAATTAAGTGAAAATGAAAAACAGGAGGGCTATATATAACACACGTGAGTTTCCATTTCTAAAAAATTGCCAATTAATCACTTACTTTCTGTAATTCTAATTAAACCCTGTATTTTCATAAGCCTATGGAAAGATGGTCTTTGCTAAGAATTTGTTTTAAAATTATAACGATATCAATTTAACTTAACTCTACCAAAGAGAACATAATCTATCTTGTGAGTTTTTCCATTTTGTTATATTTAATTTAAAATCTAAAATTAATACATTTAGTTTTTTGTGTGAAAATATTAATCATTTATAGATGTTGGGAAAAACTCCCAACAACAATTACAATATGTGTAATTGACATCTAACTCAACTAGTCTAATAACTAATCTATTGTAAGACTCGATCTTCTGTATTTTTAAGATTAGAGATACATTAAAATTGTAATATCACTATCAGAATTTTAACTTGTTTCTGGCAAAAATCATAACCACATGCCAGAGAGGAGTGTATCATGCATTAATCCCTTTGTCAAGCAGAGATCTTCTGCAACACCACTCCAAAGCACAATCTATATTGTCCAATTTATAAATACCTTGAAAAACACAGATATGACACATATAAATTAATGGAAATCCTAGTACAAAAACACAAATAAAATTACAAAAAACATAATTTGTACAACCAGATCAATTTCAAAAGTGAATTGTGAAAACTAATGTCTAAATTTTAAGTAATTTCATTTATATAAGTGTTTTTCCAATCACTTAAAAAATGTTGTCAAACACATTTAATGAAATAAGTGCTTACAAAAATACGGTTAGTGCTCGGATAAGGACAAAGACCATTGCTCACTCCCCAAATCTAGAGGAACAAGTGCAAGCACTTGCTTCCAAAATGAAGGGGTTTATGAAGGGGATCGTGCAACATGTGAAGGCTTGTGGGATTTGCTCTCAAACACCCGATATAGTGTATACCTAGCACATATGTTAGAAGTTGTTGGCCTTTGGGCCCAACCCAAAGTTCTGCCACTTACTAATAAAGAAAGAATCATGTCCAAGAATACTCAGCCACAAATCGAGAAAGGCAGAGCCATGTCCAAGAGGACTCAACCACGAACCAAAAAAGGCGGAGTCACATCCAAGACTCAGCCACGAACCTAGAGTGTAACAACCACGATGTGACCCACGATTGGAAACCCTAAGAATCAGCCTACTATAAATACAAGGAGAGCAACACTGGCTCAGGTAATTGACACTGAACTGAGAAATGCCAATTCTCTTAAGGAAGGAACTAACTTGATCGTCAACGCTATTTCCCTGGAATCACTTCCGGGACCTTTCTTGCATGTTCATGCTGACTACATAATGAATATCAACCATTTTTCCTAGCCAGGAATACGACATCATTGGCGTCATCTGTGGGGAATTTTTTTTCTTTTTTGAAATCCCTTATTCCATTTAGGATAACTGTGGTCTTCACTAGAAGCAAGATAAGCCAAAATTATACACAAGAACGAAAAACTGGCGTAACAAGAATATGCATCCCAGTCAAGACCAAGAATATGTTACCAGTAAAGAATGGGAGCACAACAAAGAAGATACAGATAACGATGAAGAAGAAACTGAATCTCCTAATGCAAATCAAAAAATGAGAGGAGAGTTTTCACATCCTTCTTAGAAGCAAATAGGGAGAATTTGTATAACCAGTTCCTAGCCACGATCAAGCCAAAATTGCCCAAAAGAAATAAAAAAGTAAGTCAAAGGCATGGGAGCCTTAATTACAAAGAAGAATTAGGGGATATAGTGGTAGATGATGATATAGATCGGTCACCGTTAGCACCGTATCTTTGCGATTTCAAAATGCCAAAAGATTTCAAGCTACCGTTGCATGTGAAAATCTACGATGAGACAAGAGACCCCAAGGAATTCTTACATTCCTTTTGCAACGGTATGCGATTTTGCGATGCAGAAATTGAGCTAGTCTACAAAGCTTTACCTATTTTCTTATTTGGGACAACGGTTACATGGTACGATGACCTACCAAGTGGAAGTATTCGCTCCTGGGCACAGTTGTCAGACTTGTTTTTTGGGTGATTCTATCAGAACTATAGGTTTACCAAAATGATAGTGGACCTAAGCAACATAGCTCAGCAAAGTGATGAAAGCCTCCAGATTACCATAATAGGTTTGTTACCAAAAGTTTACAAGTTCACGATATGTCATTCCAATTGTTACTAGGTGCATTCACGGGTGGCATGCCATTAGGAGAATTCCGCAAGGAACTCACAAAAGACATGCTTGAAAATCCAAGAGAATTGCAGAAATGATTAAAAATTAAGTGCGGACTGAAGAAACAAATGCGCGAGCGAGGTGAAAATGGAAGATCCACAGAGAGGTTTTGCCAAAAGGGAAACGGGAATATCCCTTTCAAAGGAAAAGAATTGGGGGAGAAAACGACACCCTTTTTAGAAACTCATTTGACGAAGTAATGAAAGGATATTTTGCAGGTGATCACGGAGTTTTTTCTTGAACCTATACCAATGATAGCACCACTAGGCCTACGGTTTAGGGGATACTATTGTGCCTTCCACAAGGACCATGAACATGACATCGTATACTGCAGAGACTTGAGAGGGAAAATAGAGAAGAATTTGAGAAATGGTTATTTAAGCCAATACAAAAAAGAGGATGGAGGAAACTGGTACGACAAAGCTAACAAAGCGGGAAACTCCATGGCAAAAAATCAGGGCACAATTAATACGCATAGCAAGAATAAAAAAATGACAGCGATGGTGGATTATAAAGAGGGCCTAGCGAACGATGCCCCATAATAAGCAATCCTATAGATCCATGTATCAATCAAATCTCTGTCTAACAATGCCTGGAAAGTCAAGGATGGATATTCTCCACCGCAAGAGCCTACTGATAAAAGGCTTCCTTCTGATGAGACAATAACATTTAGCCAAGAGGATGTGGTTCCTAATGCTTTGCCTCATAACGACTCAATGGTCATATCACAAAGATTGAAAACGTCCCTGTTCATAGGGTATTTGTAAACTTTGGCAGCACAGTCGAAATCCTATTAGTAGATTGCTTTGATAAATTGGGGTTCAAACGAACTAATTTGAAGAAGTCTACATTCTCTCCTGTAAGCTTTATAGGACGAGCGGAGACACCTTTGGGTAACATACAATTGCCCGTTACCATTGATGAGAATGCCAAAAATTGCACTATCGTGTGCGACTTTGTTGTCATAGACGCACAAATTCCATTTAACGCCATCATTGGTAGGCCCTGGATGAATACAACGAAAGCAATATGGTCCCCATATCACTTAGTGATAAAGTTCCAAACTCCAGCAGGAATCACAATGATAAGAGAAAATCAGCAAATAGCAAGGTAGTGCACGGTTATCACGATGAAAACAGGAAGAAATACCGAATAAACAAAAATGGTCAGCACTATATCGGATAATGGCTTACTCAAGCAATCTGAACCTCAAGTGGATCTAGGAGAAGAAACTAAAGTTGCCATTTCGGATGATGTAAACACTTCAAAGTACGTCAAGATAGGAAAATATCTTTCCAATTGAGGTGAAAGAAAAAGTGACAGAAATCCTGTAAAGTCACAAAGATACATTCGCATGAACTGTACAGAACATGGGAGGATTCAATCCAGAAATTGCTACCTACTCTCTAAATATCAATGATTCAATCAAGCCAGTTAAGCAAAAGCAACAAGTCTTTGCTAGGAATAGATAGAAAGCAATCAAAGAGAAATTTAGTGAATCACTTCATGCCAGTATTCTGAAGGAAGTGATTTACCCGAAGTGGTTAGCAAACCCAGTGATGGTAAAAAAGGAGGACACATGATGGATGACGTGTATAGACTTCACTGATTTAAACAAGGCATGCCCAAAAGATTGCTATCCTTTACCTATGATCAACTAGTTGGTGAAAGAAATATCAGGATATGAAGTTCTAGAATTCTTGGATGTGTATAAAGGATATCACAAAATACCGATGCACCTAGAATATGCAGAAAAGATAACTTTCATAACAAGCTTTGAAGTGTTTTGCTACGTAAAGATGCCATTTGGTCTAAAGAATGCTGGTGCAACATATTAGCGAGTAGTCGACAATACGTTTCGCAATCATATAGGATGAAATTTTGAAGCATATGTTGACGACATGGTTATTAAATGTAAAAGGAGATGTCAGTTCATGCAAGACTTGAAGGAGACCCTAGATACGCTACTCAACCCTAAAAAATGCATAATTAGAGTGGGCACATGAGATTTTTTAGGGTATAAATAATCCTCCTACGGAATTAAAGCTAATCCGGAGAAGATACAAGCAATAGTCAACCTCCCTCAACTGTGAACAGTAAAAAAGTACACGTGTTGATGGAATCCTTAGCATCACTTAGATTCGTCTCCAAAGCTGCAAAAAAACACTTTCCATTGTTCAACATCCTCAAAAATGCCTAGAAATTCACATGGAATGAAGACAGTCAGAAAGCCTATGAATCGCTGAAAAAACAACTTAAAGAGTTGCCAAAACTGAAGTCACCAATACCGGGAGAGACTTTATACCTTTACTTGGCAATTTCAACAAAAGCAGTGAGTTCGGTTTTGGTGTGCCAAGAAGGGAAAAAGTAGGTGCCGATGTACTACATTAGTAGGATATTGCAAAGTGCAGAAATAACGTACTTACTCATGAAAGGTTAACTCTCGCATTATTCTATTCAGCAAGAAGACTGCGATGTTATTTTCAAAGTCATAGCATAGTTGTGTATACTGACTACCCAATAAAGAATATTCTGAGCAAGCCATAATCATCAGGCAGAATGACTAAATAGGCTTTTGATTTGGGACAGTACGAGATCCAGTTTTAGCCGTGAACTGTAATAAAAGTGAAAGCCTTAGCAGATTTCATTGTAGAAATGACAAGCGCAAATGCACAAGAGGCAAGTACACCAAAAAAATCTTGGAATAGACAAAGGAAAATCAAAGTGGGAAAACATCGCATGGAAACTGGTCGTTGATGGGTGTCCAACAAAGAAGGTTGCGGTGCATGATTGCTATTAGTAAATCCAGATGAGGAAGAACACAACTACTCGCTTCGTTTCAATTTCCCACTCACCAACAACAAAGACAAGTACGAAGCACTAATACACGAGTTGGACCTCACTATCAGGATGGAGGTCAAGAGCGTTAAGTGCTTTAGCGATTCACAGATAGTAGTCCAACAAGTGTGTGGAGATTATGAGGTGTGAGAGGAGCAAGTTATAAAGTATTTAAAAGAGTTTGGTATCTCGTGGGCCAACTTGAATACTTTGACATTCAACACGTACCAAGAAGCAAAAATACCAAGGCTGATGCCTTAAGTAAATTGGAGACAACTGGCTTTGATTCTCCGTTGGGGCAGAACGATATGAATGTATAAGTCATACCAGACAGAAGTACAATCACAACAACTATGTCAACGGTCCAAAAAAAAGAAACGAACTGGATGACACTTCTAAAAGACTGCTTCAAAATGGGAAAATTTCCAGAAAACAAGATACATGCCTGAAAGTTGGAATTACGATATCAAAACTATGTTTATGCAGGGGGGATCCTATACAAAAAAAGGTTTCCTATCCCTATGTATAAAGTGTGTGAGACCAACCCAAGCAAGCAAAATCATGAAAGAAGTTCAAGAAGGATTATGCGGGACACATCAAGGATCTCGAACAATCGCGAAGAAGATAATTCAAGTAGGATAGTATTGACCAACCATATTCAACAATGTGCACAACTTTGTGTTTAAGTGCAAAAGCTACCAAATTAACGCATCGGTATCGCATAAGCCACATGCCACTTTAACAGGGATACATGGAGTCCAACCATTTGACAAATGGGGAATCGACTTGGTTGGATATTTCCCTAAAGGAGTTGGTAATGCAAAGTTTCTAATTGTAGCAATTGACTACTTCACTAAGTGGGTGGAAGAAAAGTCATTAGGAAGAGTCACGACAGAAGTAACAAGAAAGTTTGTTTGACGGAACATAGTTGGTGTTTTGGTGTGCCCCAAACTATCATCACAGATAATGGTACGCAGTTCACAAGTAGGAACTTTACTGAATGTTGCTCGAAGTTAGAGATTGTACATAAATTCACGTTTGTAGCTCATCCACATGCTAATGACCAAGTGGAGGTAACTAACAGAATGACAATCCAAGGAATTAAAAAATATTGGAGGGGAAGAAAACTGGTTGGGTTGATGAGATATCCAACACACTATGGTCATACAGAACATCAGTGCGAGAACGAACTGGAGAAACATCGTATAACCTAGTTTATGGTCATGAGGCAGTAATACCAGTTGAAATCGGAAACTCAAGCCTTAGAGTGGAAAAATATGGTGACGGCAATAATCCCAAAAAGATGAGATTGGATTTGGATAAACTTGAGGAGAAAAGGAAACACAAAATGAATACGGAGGCAAAGTACGAGGAGAAGATGACCTGAGCATATAATGAGAAAGTCAGGAAGCCAAAATTTAAAATTGGTGATCTCGTAATGCAGAAGAATGAGGTACGTTTAGTAGAAGAAAATGGAAAACTATGCCCAAAATTGGAAGGCCCGTACAAGGTAACGAAAGCACACCGATCTTACTGCTATGAGCTAGCAAGATTGGATGACAACAGTGTCTTGAGCACTTGGAATGTGATCTACCTAAGGAAGTTCTATGTTTAGATTCTTAGTAGGCGATAGGAAAAACTCAGGAGCCATGATATGATCATTGGCGGCCTTTTCATTGTTGTCATTATCATTCAGCTTTCAACAAGATATCATTGTGACCGTACATAATCAATATTAAAAGAAATGTCTTTTGAGAAAAATCTTTCATATTATTGTTCACTTACATTTTACACGAAGTCCATAGTAGTAGACCATGGCACATCACAAAAAGAACCAAATATCATATATCGTAATCACGAAAAAATAAAGTTGTGTAATCGTAACACAACGAAATCATAAAAGTGATAAAAGCTAGCAATAGATCTTAGCTTCGCAACCTCAATTCTGCAAGCTATAGATCTTGCAAAAAGGCAAATATGCCTACAAAAACAATGACAAAAGAAAGTAATAGATCTGGAAGCTTAGCATAATATAAGTTTACAACCTTAATTTCACAAGTTATAGATCTTACAAAAAGGTTCAAGTGCCTAGAAAAACAACGACACAAGCAAGCGATAGATCTTGCAGCTTCGTACAATAAAGGTTTACAACCTTAGTTACACAAGCTATAGATCTTGTAAATAGAAATACAATGATACAAGTGCAAAGTCATTTAAAAACATAAAACTGGAAATTTTATATTAATCGAAAGCAAACGCATCAGACTTGAAAAGTTAAAACAAAATAGAAACACAAGGATAGAACTTGAAATATTTGGAAAAGAAAATTATTACATCGATGAAAAGAGAATAATCTACACCTTGATGCGGAGATGAACCAGCTAAAGAAAAACCACCATATCAGCGGGATTTCTCATCTTGATATTCCTTAGAAACAATATGATCGTAGCGAAATTTCATATGCAAGTAATCAGGATGGCATGTTCGGTCGCTTCGTTCCATGCGATCAAGATACTTAGCATAATACGCCTTAAAATTAGTTATAGAACCGAACTCTTTGCAATAAAGGTTCATACTCATGAGGTCAATGGTCTCTTGATAGATTTTGTTTATATCCTCCAAGTTGTGTATCTGCTCTAATAGTTGACGAATATGTGACCTAACAGACTCAGATAAATTAATTCTCTGCCTGCCAATATTCATAGTTAGATCCTCACGGCTAGTGGAACCACGAGATGATGAGGAAAAGACCTGGAATTTATCTTTGTAGTCAACATAAGCTTATTCAAGACGATGCACGAATGAGTCAAGATGGTCACATTCAACATGAAAATGGTCATTCTGACTACGTAAGTTGGTATTCACAAGGAACTGTTCATCAAACCTACCATGCCACCCTGCAAAAGAAGTAGAAAGATGATCACATTCATCATGTTCTTCTTCAATTGATCCAATAACTAGTCAATATGAGAACACTGCTTATTTATGATCAAGACCTTTTGATGAGCCTCACACATCTTGTTCGCAGCAAAATTATTTGCTTCTTCTTGCTGACCAATCATTTTTACCAAGCTCAGCTGATGTCGCTGAATAAGGTTGTTCTATTTGGCGCAGAATCCTTTATAGTCTTGTGACTATAAAGGATTATTTCAACTCGAAAATATAGTCTTGTGACTCCTTTATAGTCTTCTTCCATCCAAGTTCCAGATCATTGATGCTCAATAGCATATACTTGAGATGAACACCTAAAGATAGTGCCCACTCCTGGACACAACTAGGAAGGTTGAGCAAACACACGTACACACCAACAAATTCAAGATCAACTAAGCTATGGACAATAACCTTGTCGAGAGATTAAATATTGTAACCTTCGGGTACAACTTACTACAAGGGCAAGCCGTAGAAGCAAATGGAGATGATAAAAAGGTAGAGACGTGTCATCCAAGGCATAATGGAATAGATTCCAAAGAAGAATAACAACACTAGAAAAATGATCAACAGAAAGCAACTCAACATATTCCTTGGATATGGACTCAATAACTTTAACTAGCTTAATAGGGAAAAGAGAATTGGAGGATACAAACTGAGGATGACGCTAAAAATGAACACTAGATCCCAATGAGTCAAGACGGTTTAAAAATTTATGGTCGACCAAAATATCAAAACCCTGCATATGAATAAATACGAGGAGAGAGTGCAAAATTAGAATTGATATACCAAATTAAGATTCAAAATAGTGTATATATATAGTGCAGACATACATCAAAGTACCATTATATATTACGGGGAAAAATGGTCTCAAATTTACCCATAACACTAAGATCAACTAACATCAGAAAGAGAAGCGGATGCATACTGGATAACAAGAGCAGAAACCTCCTTGTTCTCATGCTGAGTAGAACCCTCCGTGTTCACATTGATCTTCGGGTTAGAAGAGGGCTCAGGATCAGAAGAAGAACCTGGAAGATTGTCAAGATAATCAACTTGACACTTTTGTAGCTCAGAAATATATAGCAATGAGAGAAGACCAACAAGATGCAATAATAATGCGTAAGGGTGCCCACCACCAGAAATTATTTTCACAAATTCAGCATTAAGTGCAGCCTTCTGCTTCTCCAGTAATACCTCAGATTTAACCAATGGAGGTGAATTCTTTGCCTTCAAGGTTGGGTTCAACTTCCGCAGAGCGAGTAGAGCTAGAAACCTCCTCGAAAATATTGAAGAAATACTTCATTTTAAAAGTCGATCGACAAGAACTTGGGGGTAGCTAGGCGAAGCAGGAACCCTAGTCTGCATCTCCTCCAACTCAGAGTGAAGTCTATTGGCTTCTTCTTCAGTGGCCTGCGTAAGCTTCTCTGTAGCTTCAAGCGAGATCTTTATAGCGTTGTACCTCTCTAGCAGCAAACTATCCTTCTTGGAAAATTTGGCAACCCGCTCACCAACAAGTTGAAGACTCTCACAAATATTATAACATCATCTAGAAAAGGACAAAAAATAAACGTATACAGCCAGACATCGCAATAAGAGAATATCAAAATAAAATAAAAAAACCATTTTAGAGCAACAATGAACATACTACAACTATTGATTCGTGAAGAGAGGGCTTAGAAAGAGTGGCAGGAATGGTCCCCTCGTTCAACAAGTTACTTCTTTGCAGTGGAAGCTTAGAATGGGAGTGGCTGGTGCGACCTCTCTTCTCAGAGGGCCTGAAGGCTGTCGGTGAACAACCACTTCGTTGTTTTCTTCTTCTTTTCTCTCTCTTTAGTAGTAGCAGCAACGTCCTCTACATACACCCTTTCCCATTCTGGTGTCTTACCTCTACTAGATATTAACTGATAATTCACTTTGGTGAAATTCTCTTGAGAGACATCATCAACAGTGGTCTCGTTTGGTTGGACAGGCATGACCTTCATCTCTTCGTTTTTGTCATCAGAAATAAATGACCTGTCAACGGGATGGCCAACTAGATCCATATTTGCAATTTAGTATACAACACTAGTCAGGTGAACACGTGAGCACAGGTGAGCTTTATGGAAAAATAAGGGATAAAATAAAAAAAACATGACATAGTGAAACCTTAAGATAATAGTAGACAAACACCTTCGCTCTCAGATTCGGCACGGCGAAGACCTATTGAGTGTTTATTTAGTCTTAATACAAATTCAGAGCTAGCATTAATTCGAACCCCCGGCTTAGGAAGTTTGGACTTAGGAACATTGTAGTTCCAAACTGGAAGGGTCTGTTTGCACTCATCATCCAGTTTTACATCGAAGAACTTTTTGCGTCAAACATCGTAATTACTAGGAAACCCACTGATAAGCTTAACAATAGGAATGAAGGGATAGAATGTGAATTCATCGGATGTGTTTTTTTACCTTGCAAAACTGATATAAGGTACGGAATAAGTCAATCAAAAAGGGGATAGGGGCTTGTGTACACACATAGTGGAAACCCACGATGATTGCAATACACTTAGGGTGAAACTGTGACAACACGATTTGATAAGATAGAAGCAAATCTAGGACATGCTGAGGGAAAGGTAAAACAAGCCCAAATTTAAGGTAATTTAAATAACAAGATATGTAGCCAGTAGGAGCAGTGCGGACACTCTTAGAATTATCAGGAACCCTGAGCTCAAACGAAGACATGAATGAAAAATTATTTTTAAATTTTTTCCAAGCAGTAGTCAGAAAGAATGCGATTAACGGCAGAAGAACTAGTGAGATGATCGGAATCCTCCACAGAGTTAACATCGTCGACATGGACATCCTCTATGGGAAAATCAGCAAGACTCTAGGGGTGGACATTTGAGCATAGATGACTCCTAGGATTTAGACAAAAACCCTATTAATTAGAATTGCAAAATGGAGAAAGTATATTCCGGTAAAAGTCAAAAAAGAAATGTAGAATACACACCGGAGAAGACAATCAAAAAACTTCTGGACCAAAAGTGAACAAAAAAAATTGTAAAGCGGAGAAATTCACAATTATGAAAAATCATTCAAGAAAGGGAAAGACGATTAAAGACAGAGAAACTTATGAGTTAGTGGAGAACAATGATGCACATGAATAATAAGAAGAGAAGAAGAAGATGAAGGATTCAAACATTTGAGGAATCAATAAATAACAGAATTTAATTTAAGAAAGTGAAAAGTCAAGGGGAGTTAAATCAAACAGAAACACAATGATGGATTTCTGACAAAAAGTAAGTTACCTTTTCAGAATACGAGAAGGCGGCGGTATATGAATATGTGTGATACACTGAACAATGATGGAATTAAGTCAACAAATTTGAAACACTTATAAGGGAAGAAAAGATAACTACATGAGAGAAAAATGGAACAACGTAGTGAATAATGATGAGAGAATCCCGGAAACAAGATCAAAACAACTAAAGCCAACAAGAAACCCTACACTTTCAAATTCAAATTTCAAAAGTTAGACATCCCAACAAAATCGCAAGTATAGCCAAGAAGCACACAACACTTCGCGAAGACTAAACAGAAGCAGTTCTGTAAGTTGAGAGGCCAGAAGTATAAAAAAAGATGAGGGGCCAATGGTGAACGATGGAAGAAATTCAGAGGCCCAACAAGTTGTTTGCCCTTGACTATATATAAAATAAAATAAATAAAATTGGTAACATATAATAAAATTGGTATGTTATTTTTAGACAACTTGGGTTTGAGTTAGTCAAGATTATGGGTGTTCAAATTGGCTGACCTGAATTGACCCGACCCAACCCATTTTTACCCAGCCCATTTGGATTGGGTCAAGTGAATGTCCCATTAGGTCAAGTGGGTCGATGCACTATGGGTCAGATCGGGTATGGGTTGGGTCAAATTTTGACCAAATCGACCCATTTCCAATTTTGCCCCATTTTCTTGAAAAATATATATTTTATCTCCAAAACAAATCATAAAAAATAATTATTTTGGATTAAAATGCTTAGATGGAAACCCTCTATACAAGGTTGGCTTTGGTAGGGGTGATTTATACACTTGCTATGTGTATTTCCAACTTTTCCAGATGGTGAGATCAGGTGGCTTGTCGGAGTCTGCCGCCTATTAAAATGGGTAGATCAAGCAACGAGAGTAATGTGAAGGTACATAAGAAAGGAGTCGACCTATGGAGAAGTATAAATGCAGAAGATAAAGAGGGATTGAAGGGTGTACTTGACAATGGTGGAGGAGATGAAAATGGGATAAGATCGAGATCAGAGGAAAAGAGCAAAGAATGGAGATTGAACTGCAGACCCCGGAATGCAAAATTGAGCCTCAAGAAAATGAAATCACTACCCTCATGAAATTTGGGAAACTGAGTAAGAAACTTAAATGAGGAGATGATGAAGAAGATCCAGAAGAAGGACAAATGGAGTAATCTCTTACTAAAGGGCAAAGTGACATCAAGTATTATGATCCAACTGAGATTTAGGGGACCTTGATGGGGGAAATCAAGATGAAAGAAGTGGTAGAAAGAGAGAAGCAATGAAGTATGACGGTTCTGTGTAGGCCACTGGGATGTAATCCCCCATATAAGGTAATGGAAGGCTATTTCTATTGTATTTGGGGGAGTAAAATTTCTAAGATATGGTTGCTTGATTATGATGTATACATGGTTAAATTTGTAGATCAAAATTTTTGTGCTGAAATGATTGAGAATGGAGTAGTGTTTTTTTGATAATAAGTCGGTTATAATTAGGCCATGGACTAAAAACTTTGATGTAGTTGATCTTGATACTGTCCCTGTATGGGTACAGATGTCGGGGTTACCCTTAGTATATTGGCAACCAAAAACCATATGTAAGATTATTAGTCCAGTCGAAAAACCAATCTGTTTGGATAAGCCAACCCTGCATAAGGAAAGGTTGTCATATGCTAGGGTACAATTGGAGATAAGAATTGGGGAAACATTTCTTGATAAGGTCAAGTATTTGAATGAAGAAATGGAGATAATACATCAAGATCTGAAATTTGAATGGAAATTGGTTAAAGCTCTGAGTGTGTAATGATAGGGCATGAGAAGGATATTTGCAGGAGAAAGGAGAACATCAAACCTAAGAATGAAAAGAAGATATATATATATATATACCTGTAAGAAAACTTCCTATGGGAGATATACAGGAGAAGAATACTGAAGGTGAAAAACAGATGGGGAAGGCTGAACTGGGGAAGGGGTGGAGAATATGTAACACATAACTCGGTATGGAGAAAGGGGAATGATGAGAAAATACAGGGGCTAAATGAAAATTTGGAAAAAGAGGAGGAAAACAAGGAAAGGTTGAGAAAAGGGAAATACACTCCACTTACTAATTCACCTAATGAAAAGTAGGATTATGACTTGGAATGTTAGAGGGTTAAATAAAGGGGTGAAACATGGTCATATTAGAAGAATATGCATTCTGAATCAAGTAGGGATGCTGGGTAAAAATGGAAAATAAACAAAAAAGGGACAAAATTGGATTGGGTTGGAAGCTGATAACAAATGGAGATGTAGTGGATAGAGGAAGGACGTGGATTGGCTGGAGAAAGAAGTACTTTGGAGTAACACTTTTAAGTAAGGGATATCAGTGGGTGGATATGGCTACAGATATAAAATCCATGAAAATGGAGTGTTTTCTCACAGTGATATATGGGTACAATACAATAGAAAAGAGGAAAAATATGTGGAACTTTTTGAATCAAACTGGTATAAGGGATAAACCATGGGCTGTGATTGGGGACTTTAACTCACCACTGAGTTTTGAGGACAGGCAAGGAGGAAATATTGTGGAAGCCAAAGAGATAGAGGACTTTCAAAATATGGTGGAGAAACTGCTGTTTAATGAAATGAGAACCACGAGAGCTAAGTTTTCATGGAGTAACAGAAGGGGAGAAGGAGAGAGAATATACAGCAGGATAGACATGTGCATAATCAATATGACATGGATGGAGAAGTTGAGAGATTCATACTGTGGAGTAAGATCAGAGATCATTTTAGATCACTCTTTATTTCTGATGAAACTATGGACGCAAAAGGAAGAACAAGAAAGAGGTTTAGATATTTTAATATGTGGGCTTTGTCACCAAAGTTTAATGAAATGGTGAAAGCAGTGTGGAAAATGAGGAGGATAGAAAAGTTGTAGGATTTGTTCAGTGTAATGAAAGATCGCCAAATGCCACTGGAAAAATTGAATCAAAAGAAGTTCTCAGATATTGGGAAAATGGCAAGGATAGCAGAAGATGAATGGAAGAAGAAACTAGAGATGTTAAATGCAGATCCTGGAAATACTCTAAAACAAGAAATGGAAACTGAGGCTAGGATGGAAGCACATAGATTGATGGAGGCTGAATTTTTGTATCTTTTACAAAAATCAAAGGTTCACTGGCTGAAGGAGGGATATAGGCCTACAAGAAGATTCTATGCCTCAATAAAAAGAGGCACTATTAGAATCATATAGTCACTTTAAAAACTGATGGGAAATGGTGGAAGATCAGAAGAGGATAGAGGAGATCTTGCAGAAACATTTTAAAAGCCAGCTAAGGATTGAGATAGAAGCAAAGAAGGTGGATAATAGGGAGGCAAGTATGGGAGCTACATTATCAGTAGAGCAGCAAGCAAACCTGATAAAGGAGATACGTGGAGAGGAAGTGAAGAAAGCTCTAAAATAAATTCATTCTTAAAAAAGTCCAAGGAAGAGTGGATACTCAAGTAAATTCTTCAAGGATATATGGGAGATAGTAGGAGAGGACTATATAAATACTGTAAAAAAGTTTCTTTACGGGAGACTGCGTACCAATGGCGTTGGGGAGGCTTTTATAGCATTGATTCCAAATAATCAGAATCCTCAAGAAGCAGTAGACTATATACCTAAAGCATGTTGCTCGGCGATATACAAAAAATTCACTAAAGTAATATGTTCTAGGTTGAAAGAGGTGCTGCCAGAGGTTGTAAGTCCAAACCAGAGTGCATTTGTTAAAGGGAGACACTTAGCTCATAATCTGTTGCTTATACATGAACTACTTCAAAAATATCAGATGCCAGGGATGAAGAAGAGTCGTGTATTGCAGGTGGACATAAGCAAAGCTTTTGATAGCTTGAACTGAAAATTCTTGGAGGACTGGATGATGGAATTAAAATTCCCAAGTGTGATCATAAGCCGGACCAAGAAATGCACCATGTCTTCTACTTTTTGTTTATCATTTAATGGCAGAAAAATAGTTTATTTTACAGGTAAAAGGGGGGTTAAGCAAGGGGATCCACTTCCCCCTTTCTCTTTGTCCTAAGTATGAAGTACTTTACGAGCAAAAGTATTTAGTACCATCAAAGATGCAGCAAGGTGGGGATTCACTCATTATTCTTTGGAGACGACATGCTGATATTTCCAACTGTTAACAGGAGATCAGTTGAAGGGGTACATGATTTTTAAAGGAGTTCAGTAAGGTCACTGGATTAGCAATCAGTGAGAAAAAGTCCAGAATATATTTCTCAGCTATGGAAGAAGCAGAAAAATGAATGTTGGCAGTAATACTGAATGTGCAGAAGGGTGAACTCCCTATGCAGTGTCTGGGTTGCCACTGTTAAGTGCGAAGTGGAACAAACTGGAATGTGGAAAACTTATAGAGAAGATTAGGGGAAAGCTGCAAACATGGTCAACTGGCACACTATCATTTGCAGGGAATATTATGCTAATAAATACAATTTTGATGAGCATAGCGGGGTGTTAGGCAAGTATCTGTAGCATACCAGAAGGAGTACATGAGACAATTGTTAAAATATGGTGGAGTTTCCTTTGGGGAGGAGAAGAGGGACGAAATGGATTCACATCGGTGTCTTGGCTTACTCTTTGCAGAAGCAAAAAAATGGAGGTATGAGACTGAGAGACTGATCTACATGGAACAAGGCAGCACTGATAAAGTTAGTATGAGACCTCAATTCAAAGCATGACATACTCTGGGTGATATGAATAAATGCTTACTATCTTAAGGGAGACAGTTGGGATACACATCAGTACAAAGAGTATCATAGTTGGGCTTGGAAAAAAATTTAACAGGTTGAAAATAATGACAAAGGGGTTTTGAGGAGGGGTAAAAGGAGTGTTCTCAGAATCTATGATGAGTTGAAGGGAGGGGAGAACTCTATTAGCCTGGAGAAGATGGTTTGGAACAAATCTCTGTTGCCAAAACATAGATTTTTTATGTGGAGGCTGATCAAAGGAGAGCTAGAAACTTTTCATAGATAGCAGAAGTATAATATTTTGGGAGCGCAAGCGGATTGCAGGCTATGTGGTAAACAATAGGAAACTTTGAGGTATCTTTTCTGTGACTGTGATTATACAAAGGTGGTGACAAGAATGCTAGGAGATATGGATTTCAAAAGCTTGAGGGATATGACAAAAGCTTTCAAAAGCATGATCAGGAGGAAACAAACTGGTAGAATGATGAAATTGATTGCTGGTCTTTATCATATCCGGGAAGAGAGAAATGACAGAATTTTCAAGGAGTAAATAAGAAGGATAATGTAATTTGTGAGATGGTGGATTCAGAGTGGAGATGGAGGAAGCCGAAGAACTTGGAAAAGGTGATCGAAGAGGAGTATTACATGAACTTTTGGTAATTTAGTTAGCCTATAGTTTGGGCGGAAAAAAAGGGTGTAAAGTTAGAAAAGAGTGCTATTTTTAATGGGCCGGGAGATAGGGTCTAAAGAATGTACATGAGTTTTTTTTATTTATAAAAGAAAAGTTTAATAAAAAATGGTTAGATGACCCTCAGTTCCTTGGAAAGTGCAAATATAACTCTCGGTTTTTTAAAAGTGCATATATACTCATGACCGGCCAAAATATGTAAACTTATACTCGAGTGCTCGCTTAGATTTGCGAGAATATGAATTGGTACAACTGTTCACTTCGATGTTTTTGAGTACTACTGCACTTACTAAAACTCAGGTTATATTTGCACATACCAAAAAACTGAGGGTTATATAAGTACCTAGCTCATTAGTTTAATACAACATATCCAACATTTATTTACTTCATAAACATGTTTAACATTCTTGAATAACAAGACAAACTAGATTAACACTCATTTGATTCATGATTTAAAAATAAGTGAGCATAATTATTAATTTTATAATTTATTCACAAACCAGAATTACAATATGTTAATATTACTTATTATTGACAAATAATTAACAATATGATATATATATATAGGGGTGGGTTCAGGTGAGAACACTCATTTATGTGAGAACACATACTTATGTGAGAACAAATCTGGGCCATCAAATAATGGCATCCAATGGGTGCGCGTGTTGTTTCTTATTACCAATTTAAAAAGCATATTACCAATTCTAAAACACAAAATATGCCTACGTTGTCGCAATTTTAAAAAAAACGGAGTATATTTATGCATGCAAATTTGCAATAAGCATATTACCAATTCGTTGTTTTATCTTCCATTTTTATGTGCTTTAAAAAGCATATTACCAATTCATAGTAATTACAACCAATCGTAAGTATTTATTTTATTGGCGGTTTTTCACATAGTACCAATTTGTAGCAGCACTCACGACTTACATTTAAAGCACTTACAAGAAATAATTGAAACACCTTTAACTTATACTCTAAGCACCAAGTTATTTTCGTAGCACATACACGTTATAAAAGAAACACCTATAGATTTAATTTGAAACAATTACAAGCACTGATTGAAGCACCTATGAGTTGTACTTTAAGCGCCGAGTTATTTTCGTAGCTCGTACAAGTTATAAAAAAAAGCAAATACGGATTACATTTGAAGCACTTACAAACATTGGTTTAAGCACCTACGAGTTATACTCTGAGCACAAAGTTATTTTCCTAGCACGTACAAGTTATAAAAGAAGCACATGTATATTAGATTTGAAGCACTTACAAGCACTGGTTGAAGCACCTACGAGTTGTACTATAAGCACCAAGTTATTTTCGTGTCATGTACAAATTATAAAATAAGCACCTATAAATTACATTTGAAGCACTTATAACAATGGTTTAAGCACCAACGAGTTGTACTCTAAGCACCAAGTTATTTTCGTAGCACTTACAAGTTATAAAAGAAGCACTTATAGATTACATTTGAAGTACTTGCAAGCACTGGTTGAAGCACCAACGAGTTGTACTCTAAGCACCAAGTTATTTTCGTAGCACGTACAAGTTATAAAAGAAGCACCTATAGATTACATTTGAA
>JAULKK010004870.1:0-10444 GCA_032355705.1 Rubia peregrina
AAAAATTGCCTACAACTCTATTATTGATAGTGTTTTATTAGAGAACGGAGATTTTTATTTTATTGACGGCCCAGGGGTACTGTTAAAACATTCCTGTACCGAGCCTTATTAGCAGGTGTTAGATCTCGGGATTTTATAGCTCTTGTTGTGGCCACTTCCTGTGTAGCAGCCTCAATTTTACCTGGTGGTAGAACAGGTCATTCACGTTTCAAACTACCATTAGATGTAAATGAGAGACAGGTTTGTTCAATCAGCAAACAAAGTGGCCTGGCTAGGTTAATAAGTGAGGCAAAATTGATTATATGGGATGAAGCTACAATGGCGAGACAACAATCTTTAGAAGCTCTTAACTTGTTGTTACAAGACTTAATGGATTCAACAGCTGTTTTTGGTGGCAAGGTGGTCGTACTAGGTGGTGATTTCAGGCAGACCTTGCCTGTCATTCCATTCGCTTCAAGGGAGAATACTGTTCAAGCCTCTATTATTTATTCCAGTGTGTGGCCTATGTTAAAGAAATTAAAGCTGCAAGTTAATATGCGAGCAATTGGTGACCCAGTTTTCTCTAAATACTTGCTACGAATTGGAGAGGGAAAAGAACCTGTGAATGAGTTAGAAGAAGTATCACTGCCAAGCCACATTGTCATCCCTTACATTGGAAAAGATGCATCTTTAAATAGGTGAGCTGCATAATATATTTTACTTCTATTTCTTTTTTCTGCATTATCTAATTCTTTAAAATTTCCTCAGTCTTATAGGTTGCGTCTTCTCCAACCTGCACCAATTTTTATCTGATCCTCTGGCTATGGTGGGTAGGTGTATATTGGCAACCACCAATGACTCAGTTGATAAAATAAACCAGTATCTTATTAAGATCTTCCCTGGAACTGAAACTATTTATACCAGCACTGACCGTACGCTTACAGAGAAATATCAAAGTGACTATGAAGATCTGTTGAATAGCTTAAATCCAAAAGGTCTCCCACCACACAAGTTATTTCTTAAACAAAACTGCCCTATTATGCTTATTCGAAATCTAAATCCAAGTGAGGGTCTATGTAATGGGACACGTTTGGTCTGTCGAGAATTATGCCATGCGACAATTAAAGCTGAGATTGCTTTTGGACCTTACAGAGGCAAACAGGTTGTTATTCCTAGAATTCCTTTAATATATAATTCTGGAGGTAAAACGGTTGTCCCTTTCAAGAGATTCCAGTTTCCAATTCGCTTATGTTTTGCCATGACAATTAACAAATCCCAAGGCCAAACACTGGATTTTGTCGGTCTCTACCTAGAACATCCTATTTTTTCACATGGTCAGCTTTACGTAGCTCTCTCACGGGTCAAGACTTCTAGCTCTGTCAAAGTGTTACTTGCACCGCCTACATTTGATGAGGATAAAGCTGACCTAAGGACTAAAAATGTCGTCTATAATGAAATATTTGAGTTTGGAAAAACTGTATAGTTTTTTTTGGCTACTGTATGATACTCTATAGGTTTAGTTTCTGTTGCCAAAAATGAATTAATGCTTTCAGTTTTTTTATGTGCCATCTATAATAGCCTTTCCATTATCTTTTTGTGCTTAATCAGATGTCATCTGCAGTGTTCACCTATAAACATCTATTTTCCTGCCAATAATTTCCCATTTCATGATTATAGGTTTACATAAATGTATATAAAACTGACAGTCTTTTTCTTCATTTTAAACTGTTGGCCATAATAAATCTATGTATATCAAACAGAGAGTCTTTTTTGCTTCTACCTGTTTCCTACAGTTAATTATTACTACTTAACTTGAAGATGAAATTACAAAATTGCAGATAACAACAGTGTTGGTTGTCTGTTAGCCTATTACCAGTATGGGGTAAGATAAACTCCAACAAAGCTTTCAAAGTTCTTATGGATTCAACAAACTACTTTACAGTTGCATTTTTTAATCACTGCATTACATATTTGCAATTGTGGTTGTGGTGCATCTGAGAGCAACACAATACTAGGAGAATTATAAGGCACCATTAAACTCATTCTTCTGACTGCTACAGAAATGACAATATTGTATTAAAGACTTGAAGGTTAGATTATGGACAGTTGCACAATGGTCTGCAAAAAAAATCACATTCCAGTTTCATGATCCTTAAACTAATGTTATTTTCTGTGTGTGATGATTGTCCATGTAACTTGTTAATTATACTGCCATTGTTGTTTTCCCCCTTATAATGAGTTACTGAAATAATCTAACTGCTCATCGATCGACTTGGTTTCTTTTTTTTCCCCTCTCCGGTTTTCATTGCAGTCAATGTTGCATTACTATTAATTAAAAATAGGAATTTCTGAGGAGGAAAATTATTAACATTAAGAGAAAATCGGTCATTTAAAAAATAGGATTTCAAAGATAATTGAAAATTAAAGGTTCTATACTGGCAATAACAATACTCTTGCAATAAAACTAAGTTGGTATACCTTTAACTTCAAATTATTGAGTCACAATGTTACAACTGCAACTATTCCGTTTTGGCTATAGGTTAGGCCATATTTTAAAGGCCATCCAACACACAAAAGCAATAACGCCTTTAATTTTTCATATTCAAAGTTCCTAGCATGAGTTCTTTCTACATAATTAGTGTTTAAAATGAATTTATATGTGTTAACTTCAGAGTCCAGATTTAATATATGTAATCTACATTTCAATTCTAAATATAGTTGTATCTTAACTATCCATCCTAATTATAAAAGCATTATATTCCATGGTGCTTACTTTTACAAAATATCACTGAGCATCAGTTGTATATATTATCACTTATTTTCCCCTCTCTAGAATTTATATGTCTTAACATATGTTCAGCTAAATATTGCTAATTTTTAAAAATTCTCTACAATGCAGCATTGAATTGGATGTTTGTTAGTTTGCCAGCTTTGATGTTAACCGGCCACTTCATTTTCTGGAATATAAATATAATGCTTGATGTGGAAAAAGATGAAAGAACTAATAATGGCTACACTACCTCTTCCGAATCTGATTTCTGTCGGATCTCATTTCCCTGCCTCGTCAACTTCGACCTCTGGTTTCATTTATCTTCCATTCTGGTTGTGATTTTTTTATTCCACTTGTAGCACACAAGGTGTTCGATGATTTACATGACTAATATATTAGCTTTATCCCCAACTTATTCACACGAATATACTTCTGCGATTGAAGAACACCACTTCTATTAACTCTTCACTTTGTTTATGAGGATTGGTTGATGATGTTAATGGTCTTTTCCTCCCAATGTTTTCCCTCCATATAATAATATCGTGGTTTATAAAGCTGTTTAAACCTTTCATTTCCATTTGTAGCGATCGCCCTACTGTAACCATTCTGCAACTGGGAGCAGACATATAGTCACAATAAAAGCACTCTACCCTTTCATCCAACTGTGCCATGGCAGTTGTGCCTGGAGCAGTTTTTCCCAGTGAGTCACCATTATTCTTTATCTGATGTTCCATAAGAACTGAAAATTTCCACATTCATACATGCTGTTTGTCTACATAAGTTTACTAGGAATTTCCTAATAAGTGCATTTAAATTTCAAAGAGACGTTTTCTTCTAGATTCCTTTTGTTTAATCATTTCATCGAGTTATGCAATTAGTCATATTTCACGCTCATCACTTTCAATCTGGCCTCTAATTACAGACCCTTCCTCATCTTTATTTACTGCTGCCATATCGTTTATTTCAGAGTTGGACTGCAAATATAGACAGCATCAATGTAACTGCATTTAGAAAGATCAAGTTATTTAAATACCACAAACCATTTTCTTACCAGGATGTGAACTCTCTTCATGCTTGTTTTTTCCCCACATTTAGTGCTTATTCATTTTACCTACTGTCTCTAAAAATAAATACTTTAATCATGTCCTTCTTTCATTCATATTATAATTTATATTTATGTTGTCAAATAATTACACCCTTTTGGTCTCATATAATGTTAAACTAGAATACTTTCCATTCTGCGAAATGTTTTACTTCTCTACTGCTCCACACAAAGGCTGCAAAACCACATGCTTATTATCTCTTTTCTAATCATAAACTTATATTTCATACATCAGGTTATTTATCATTAGTGATTATTGCTATATGTTGTTCTTAAACTTTACTGAGATATGATGCATAACCCCAAAATGTTTTTACATCAGTAAGATAGACAATCACACTTCAGTTTTACTGACTTCAACACATTAAATTCATGTATAAAAACTTAGACAGCCTAATATCATAAGTTATTTTACATAGTCCATAACCATGTAGCATATATTACATGTCCCGTAAACATGCCTATACAACAAGCTATACAATACATAACCAACTGACAAGGAAAGCCAAGTGCCATTTACTCATAGCAGCTGATCTAAGTGGCCACATCATATTACAAAATCCTGCCTTTTTTACAGAAACATGCATATATTTACAGAATTATACAAGTCTGAAACATTAATTACTTATGGAACTTACCATTAGTGTCCTCGCATGATCATTACAAAGTCAGTACCACCAAAATACCCAAATTCCGATTAGGTGAGTTTTTTACACCCACTATTCTTGCCAATTGATGTCATCTTTTCAGGCACCAAGAACTGCAATCATGCTGACTGCATCGCTTCCGCTTGGCTGATTCTTCTGGAAACTAAAGAGAACTTTTTTCCTAAACCAGCTGGGCCTCTGCTGACAGATGATGTCCCAAGGTCCTAAGAGCTGCACCATAGGTACTTCTAAGTTACCTCTTCTAAATTCGATGTACAGATAGATATGCATCTCATAAGTTGTGTCCCTGCAGCTCAAACAAACTGTTTTTTATCCCTAAAAAAAGCAGACTGTGCTAGATCTGCAGGTAACACCTGAAATTGCAAAAAAAAAAACCTTGGTTATTTAAACTACTTGTCTTTATAAACAGTTAATTAATGACGTAGCAGACCACATACCAATCTGTTCCCATTAATTTTTCCTTTGGTTAACATTATCGTGAAACAATTGTCGTCATTTGTCTCCTTTTTCTCTTCCCCTTCGAAGACAACTGGACAGGTAGAAAACTCCTTTTTCCCTTCCTCTTCCAAGACAGCTGGACATGTAGAGAACAAATTCATAACACGAAATTTAAAACTTCCTACATATTATACACAAACTTACCCTTCTGTTTACCAAGGGTGGATTGTTGTGCCTCATAAATTATTGCTTTATAGATAGAAGGACCATCAACTTTTACTTCCTTACTAATTTTCCCTGCATAAAAGTATCCGTTATAGCATTAGATTATGTGGTAAACAAACAGTTATTTGATAGAAAAACAATTAGTTACTTACTCAGTTTATTAGATCCCTCACCACCACAGCGAACCCTAGAATGAGCTGTTAACCAAGATCATCGAATTAATTAAGTCCATTAAAAATAGGGACATTAAAAAAACTCATAAAATTAACTTCTACAAAATACCTTTATTAAAGATATCACCCATTGGATACAATTCCTCTTCTGCTCCTGCAAGAACAACCCTATAGTAGGTTAAATGCTATTTAACTAACCACAGATTCCAAATTATCAGAGATAGCTGGTATAAACGCACCAAGCATATAGGAAATATTAAACGGATGTTGATATCCATTCTTTAGGAAGAAGGAAACTTCAAACTCTGCATTGCCTTCATATTGAAACAAAGCATATTCAGCTAAATGTAGGAGGTGATTTTCATAAAATTGTTCCCACGAGGCACCAGTGAACTTTAATCCTCCATCACCAAGGTAATAGGTAGTCACAGGAAAACGCCCTTTAGCAGTCTTCAAAATACTAGCCTTTAAACCCGTTGCAAAAGATGCATAGCCGAATGTGGTTGGGAGAAACTATATTGCAAAAAAATAATAATTCATTAATAACAATAACATGAATGATAATTAACTACAAATTAAATAAAATAAAACATATATGTTTGACTGAATATTTCTCACCATTTCCCTCTTCTTCCCGGGATTCAGTTGTTGCAGGATATTTGGATGTTCATAATACAAGCATGGGGTCGCATATCGAACCTCTGCACCCTTGGAATGAAAAGGCCTCACAAAGAGCTGTCCAGGTTTAGGACTGAAGCACTGTAAGAAACCCTCATCCTTCAAGGTAAATGTTTCAAACATACTAACCATCAATTTGGAATCTAGATACATGAGTCCCGGCATATCCTGATTTAATTCTGTATTCATGGAACACATTGGACTATGCAACATTATACGTTTACTAGAATCCGTCATAAATTCCTTCTGGACATCCCCCGGAAATTTCTACAGAAATGCAAATATAGATTCATTAAACTCATGCTGTACAATTAGGTATATATCAACTTGAACAAGTGCAGCATGCCATTTTAAATATGTTAGGTTTCAGATTAAAGGTAATGACAACTTTAAAACAGGTAAAGCAAATTCACAGAAAATGAAGGAAAACTGATTGCAAATTATTTAATATATACTACTTCAAGCACTATGATAGATCAGCTATTCAAAACTCCATCATACTCAAACAACATGATCAAGCTTCTTATCGTACAAAATGTTACCACATCACCTCTGCCCTCTGCCATTTATGTTTCAGAACCAAATATAGAGCCACCACATAGCTTTTTAGATCTGACATAAAAGTTTGACAACAAGATTTCGAGAAATCTACATGTTCTGTTCTTAACCTATACAACAATTCGCAGGAAGTACATAAGGGATCCTTTAACCACCACTGAAATGTCAACATATTGTACATTTATTTTCACTAGATCAGCTTACATAAGGTTTACAATTATTAACATGATCTTTTAAGGATATCTTATACTACAATAAGAGCTCAATTGTATACTAAGAGGCTATTCAATTATGAAAGTTATTTTATAACGCTTATATCAATACCTAGTAAACAGCTTAATCACGGCAGGCTGCAAAATTTTTTTTACGAACACCCATATATATATATTTATTACCAAACATTAAATTTCTGAAACAAAACGTTGTATCATCTAATGAGAACATTTAACAACAGATTGAGATGGGAATAATAGGTAAACCCCAATAGTCACCGACTCATTTCAATCTAGTTCAGCTTACACACATACAACATGTAGAAACAGGTTAACTTTGCCTTAGTAAATGATAAAAGTCTAAAATGGCAAGCTGGATTCCCTTATTCATTCATACCCTATATAAATATAAATGACACGGAGAATAAATGACAAGAGTCAGAGCTGAGAAGCTACATTTTCTGAATTCCATAAACTGTTTACATAGAGTGGAACTAAAAGAAGGAATAAGAAGGGGAAAATAAATCTTCATAAGTACAGATCATTTATGACAGAAAAATAGACCTTATGTTCAAATTTCCTCCCAGACATCTTGCACTTTTTTTTGCAGAACCTTTAGACGTATTATACAAAAACACATGTAGCTGTATCCTAACAAAATATGTATAACCTAAGAGTAGAAGTTTGAGCATTTAACTAACCATGTGGAAGAGTTTATCAACGCTAATATCATATAAGAAACTTGGATAAACCATCTTTGTAATATCAACCAGCCAATGATAAGTAGTACTTGTTCTTTCCACAGAATAAAAACCAGTAGAAATAGCTATGAAGTAAAAAATGCAAAGCAGATTGTAAACTTTTTTCCCCCCAAACTATTGGTAGCTTTAATCTGATCTAAACTACTAAATACAGTATTTATAGACAAGGAAAAATGTTTACATCATGCAACATTATAATTATAAATTAAACATTAACATATGTTCCCATTAAAAAACCTATTGGAGTACAGGGATATAAATATATTATTAATCTGACCACCTGATATGCTCTAGGACAAAAGTAAACTTCAACTTTTCATTTCCATTTAATAAAGTGAAATTAGGCATAATAAGAAATTTATCAATAACTATATCTAAGGAAAATGAAAAAGAACCGTTGGGAAAAATAAGGCCCTGTTCAGCTCAACTTATTTCAGCTCCAATAAATTCAACTCAACTCCAATCAGCTCTTCTCAACTCAACTCAACTCAACTCAACTCAGCTCAGCTCAACTCAACTCAGCTCTTCTCAACTCTTCTCAGCTCCTCTCAACTCTTCTCAGCTCCTCTCAACTCCAATCAGCTCTTCTCAACTCTTCTCTTTTCATCTATTTTGAATATGATACTTGTAGTAAATGTTATACATATTTGAATGTATGAATTATTATAATTATTGTGATTATAAAAAACATACATAGTATCATGGATATTTAATTTAACATACAATTAACATAATATATTACTGATTATTACAAATTCTTAAATACCATAGAATTTAAAATCTTAATTAAAAAATTATTTAATTAATTTTTATTGAATTGAGGTAGATGCTTTCTAATGGTTCCGCTAATTAGAGACAAATATCCAAGAATATTGGAATATCCATAATCCACCAAATAAAATTTTCCTACATATATTCATTAGTAATAATAGCACAAAACATTATTAGTGGTGAAACTGAAAATTTAAATTTTGGAGATTTAGCTTGAGGTGGATGACGAAAAATGTATTTCGGATTAGTGAGAAAATCCTTCCACACTGTAACATCATGGACACTTCCTTCCCATCCCACCTTTATAACTGTGAAGAGTTTGTCAAATGAACAACAAGCTAAGACATTCCAACTTTTACTACCCTTCCGAAGAGTTTGTTAATTGTTTGCAATTTTATTTTAAACAAATATTTCAGTTCACTACAAACTCGATAACGCTAAGGTTCAAGTTCTATAATTAAATCATAAAATTTATATTATATTCTATAATTAAATCATTACATTTTTAATAAAATATTTATTGCACATGCTATTATTTATTTCATGATTTATTATTAATTATTACTTTAATTAATATATTAATATTTAATATAATAAAATAACTAAACTGATTATATTTAACATATTTACTATTAATATATTGATCATTTCTATCTAAATTATTAATTAGTGTTCTAAATTATGGAAGCATATTGTAGGTTGATAAAAATAATTCACATGCACTATTATTTATATCATCATTTATTATTAATTACTAATTATTAATATGTAATATAATTTAACAATTATTTTCTTTTAGCTATTTTTAAGTTACATTTTGTTCAGTTCAGTTTAGTTGGATTTATTTCAGTTCAGTTTCACTCAGTTCAGTTCAATTCAGCTCTCATCAACTCTTCTCAGCTCCAATCAGCTCTTCTCAACTCTTCTCAACTCCTCTCACCTTTTCTCTACTCTTCTCAGCTCCAATAAATTCAGCTCAACTCAACTCTACTCTCATTCAGCCCAACTAAATAGTGCCTAACTCCCCAGCTATAGTTAAATTAATTAGCAAAATTAACTACGGTTTTAAGTTACTTAATTAACTATACGCATGCTCAACACTTCATTTGACTGATGCTGACAAAAAATACATGATCTGATATATCCATTCATCCCCCCACAAACAAAAACAAAAGATTTTTAAGGACAAAAAATACCATCAAACATTAACTAGGAGGTCTGACAACTGATTTCGGGAAAACCAGTACTTACATTTTTTATTTTGATAGATTTAACTGTCAGGTAACAATAAAATATCGGTTGAGTCAGGTCTTCCCCCTAATGTATGTGTGCATTAATAATAATTAAATGAATAGGGGGCTGCTTTTAGGCTGGGGGGTCCACGACCTAGAGGGAAAGATTAACAGTTCCCCAAAATTCAGCATACCAGTCAATTTTCACTGCTGTGATTTGACAGCTTCATTAACCCTCATCTGGCTTACTATTCAAGTCATTTTACTGTACTTTAACTATAGCCACGTGGTTAATTACAGATTGTAGCCTGGCCCAAATAATAATTTCCTTTTTCCCTATATAATAATATATTTATTCAAACTCTTAACTTTTACTTAATTCCCACAATGCTCTGCAAATTTCCCCCCTGACATGAAATCTAATCTATGACCTTTTTAACCTTCTCAAGTTATCCTATTCCCTTCTTCCTCTCTTTTTCTTTTCTACTTCTTCTTCTTCTACTGGTCTCTCCCTTCTGCTTCTTCCTACTTGTTCTTCTTCTTTTACTCTCTCTGTCTTCTGCTTCTTCCTACTTCTATATTGTCGTTGTTGACACATATGTACTGCATAAAAAGACATATTTCTCCAACGCAAGCCACATTGAAGCCTTGCTGGTAAACCTATTTCTTCAGCCTTCTCTATCTTTGTCATCTACTATATACCAACAAACAGAATAATGCAGGCAGCTTCCTAATTTAAATCTGCATATATTTAGATACATATTAATGAATCAAACACACATGTATTCAATGTATTAGATGTTGGGAGGTCGTCGCCGTACCTCTCAAAGATGTAATTTTAAGCCCTTATTGCTCACTAAATACAACTAAGTAGATA
>JAULKK010004898.1:0-10444 GCA_032355705.1 Rubia peregrina
GTCAAACTTCTCTAGAAAATATTTCAGTTTAATTAAGTTGCTAGTGGATGCCCTAAGGAAAATGATGGTGTCATCAACATAGCTGAGGTGGGAGATAGGGTTGGAATTAGGAGGCAGCTGATAAAATTGTAGACTATGATTTTGGAATATGAATGAAATGCTTCTAGTAAAGGACTGTGAGAATAAATTAAACCGGAAAGGAGAAAGAGGATCACCTTATTTGATACCTCTGGAAGCCTTGAAAAAACCCACAGATTTACAATTGATTAAAACAGGAAAAAAAACATGTGATAAATTTTTCATGATACAGTGAACAAATTTATCATGAAAGCCAAATCGTTGAAGAATGTTATTAAGGAATGACTAGTTGATCCTATCAAAAGCCTTTTTTAGGTCTAGCGTTAGGATACAGTTTGGAACTCTATATTTTTTATGTAAGAACCTCAACATTTGTTGTAGATACAAGATGTTATCAGCTATGTCTCTTCCTTTCATGAAAGCTGATTGATGAGGTGATATTAGCTTATCCATTAAAGGCTGTAATCTCTCCATTAGTAAATTTTTTTAAAAAAATTGTTAGACACATTAGACAAAGTAACAGGCCCATAGTCATCAAATGAAGATGACACCTATTTTTTCGAAATTAAAGCAATCCAGGTACTAGCTATTCCTTTGGGGACTGTGTTTGAACTTTGGAAATTATTGGCTGCATCAAGAAGGTCAGAATGTATTATATCACATGATTTAGTGTAGAACTTACTAGAAAATCCATCCGGTCTTGGGCTGTTTTTTATTTAAATTATCAACTATGTTCTTAAGTTCAGGCAGTGTCACTGGTTTCAACAGTTCTAGGTTATTCTCACTGGTGATTAGACTAGGAATGACTAGTATATGTGGATGGGTCGAAAAAATATTTTGGCCCAATATTATGAACACCCAATATCGATCGATTACTGGACCATGTTGGTCGGATCAACATCGTGGCCGGTGTCGCAAGATTATAGGTAGACTATACGAGATGATTTTTTATTCAAAACGACGTTGTTATGAATTAAGTAAAATGACATGGATATTTTGACTGCATAAACCAACACAGATCACTTTGATCGGCATTCACATGGATATTTTTCTCTTTTCTCATGGATATAAACTATGTCAAAATCAACTTTTTCCTTTTCATACGCCCACCTTAAAGTCTCGTGAAATCAAGATTTAAATCTTCCATCAATGCATGCTAGATTGAAAAATCCTTACTGAAATTTAATCTATCCTCCTAATATCCCTAATATTATAATAATTTTTGGGAAGACAATTAGTTGAGGCATGATACGTAGGAAACTAACATGACAATTAAGGTATTCCTATCTGGTGCGAAGGAATTTTCTATTTAATTGAGGCAAAAAAGGAACTAGCATCAACTTTAGGAATTTGGATCCGAAAAACTCCTCGACTTATCGCTTACCTCACATCCATGTCTTCCACGACCAACATCCCGAAGACGTTGAGGAGGGTAGACATATTTGTCCAATAAGTTCCCATATTTTTGAACTGGACTGTCATCCTCCAGGCTTTATTCACCTGCAAGTTAAGCAAAACATATTAGAATAGATCCATCATCATATGATAACCCTTACACTTTTTTTTTGGAAAAAACTAAAGCAAACTCAACTGAACCTAATAATACACCAAAAGATCTGAAAATTCTATGTAACTAGTCAATTAAAAAATGAACTTCATGCACTAAAATGCACAATACAATCACGCTATGAACTTATCCCAACAACGAAGAACTCAACCTTCTAACAAAAAATAACACAACATTTGAAAATTGACAGAAAACCAAAGGCAGTTGCAAAAATCTTAATCATAGTGCTACGATGAAAACTAAAAATAGATATTCAAAGTAAGAAGAAAAAAATTGTATTAATTTCTTTACATAAACTTATAATAAGGGAAAATGATGTGCCTACTTGAGATAATTCCACTGTGGAAATGGAAACAAGGTTGGGGTCAAGGGACTTGATACTTTTTGTACGGTGAGAACAATGGATATTTTTTATCGGGTATGTCAGGGTATCTATAGGTAGACGGATGAAAAAATTGGATGCCGTGTATTAGTTTTTGGATATTGACGTATATTGTATTAGATTTCAAGTTTAGGCAATGATCGAATATTAAAGTGTAATTGAGTTCAGATCAGGTAGATCTCAATTGACATTTTGGTGAATATTTTATATATTCTGTGGGCCCACCAATTGTGAAATTATGAGAGATGCTAGATCAAG
This sequence comes from Rubia peregrina, assembly GCA_032355705.1. Classification (NCBI taxonomy): domain Eukaryota; kingdom Viridiplantae; phylum Streptophyta; class Magnoliopsida; order Gentianales; family Rubiaceae; genus Rubia; species Rubia peregrina. Next base: position 2,286 of record JAULKK010004898.1, read on the forward strand.
GTTGTACTAGGCTAATAGTTTGTCTTCCACGTGAATACAAATGCATAGGTGTGATATTAAAGCAAGAAGACATGGAAAATAGCTTGATTTCTTGACATGAGCTTATTTTGAGTAAAAAATATGTGCCAACCTGATGCAGTTGAGTGTCAAAAATGTTCACACGCAAGATAATTTCCTAATGAAGATAGAAAGAGGGATTTGAGCTGGGTACTATGATACTCCAAAGAAGAATTTACAGAATTATCAATATATTTTTAAACGAGTATGTTGGGAGATTTTTTGGTTGATGGGTAAAAAAAATCGGACACGGATGAGAATTTTTTTTAGACCTTGATTGATTTTTTATTTTATTTACGGGTTAGGCAATGATATCAATTATGAAAGTGTTGAAAATTTTGCAAATGAGTTTAGATTAGGAGTTGTTATGCTATACGTAGATCTTGATTTCAGAAAGGCGCTGATACAGGTCCTTGATCTTGATCAGCACCAATATATATTCTTTATTTCAAAAAGATGTCGATGAATATTTTCAACCTCGGATCAATGGCAGAAAATCTTGATTTAGAATATTGACGTAGATGAGAATTTTTGTTGGGAAAATGAAAATATGATAAGGGTATTTTTAAGTCTAGGCTATGGCGTAAGATCCATATCTTGATTACACATGATTTTTATGTGAAGGTATGAAAAATAATACCCTTTTCATTTCAAACAAATTAATATGAACACTTTATAATTTAGGTTGTCCCACCTTAATCTCTACATTGTACTTTTTAAAAAAATATTACGATCGTAAGTCTGGTTGAAACACAAAATAGCCCTCACTAAAATATTGAAAATACAAAAATTAGCCCCTTCTAATTTTTGGCTCCAAAATTATGACATCAAACCCAATTTAGATGTAAATCAATAAAATATATTTCCTAAACCTAATAATTACATGCTTACTCTTTTTTTTTGTCAAATATGATTTATCTATCTCCTCCTTTTGATATGAATCTCCTTGCTGAGACTCTAAATTCTGAAACTTCACGAAGGTTGATCGAAACCCCCTCTTGAAATCAAGATGACACAGACGAAGTCTAGTCAAGAACACAACTTTATGAACTTCAATAACACAAGAATTGAATTCCATAGAACCCAAGCACTAGTTGCACCAAAATTGACACAAAAAATCCTAACGGTTCTATGCATTAATCTTAAATGGACAATCATATCGGTTTAAGCAAAGAGTATAAACTCAAAATATGAATATACCCTATTTATAGGTAGGAGTTCGGCTAGTACCAATAAAAAAGAAGACATGATTTGGTAATTCCTGTTAGAACTGCCAAGACATATGACATCTTTATGAAGATAAAATCATATTAAGCTAAAAATACCTGTAAAATATGAACGGTTGCTTTTACTAATGATATAAGGGTACAATATGTAGGCATCATGTACAGAATCACAAATGGAAAAGGATTCTATCTAGAGAACAATATATACACAAAATATCCCCTTCACACTCCTCCTCAAGTTGTAGCACGTGGATCTTGAATTCTTAACTTTCCGAGAAGAGTTTGAAATGTATAATGTCCAAGAGCTTTAGTGAATAAATCTGCAGGCTGGCTGGAACTGCGAATATGATGAGTAACAACTTCACCGGGTTGTACCAAATCACGAAGAAAATGACAGTCAATCTCATGAAACATAAGATTGGCTGATGAAGAGATTCCTGAGTATCACAGTATAAACGAATAGGAGAAGAGTTACCTACACCCAATGATCGAAGAAGGGACTTAAGCCAAATCAGCTCACAACAAACAACAGTCATAGCGCGATACTCAGCTTCTGTCAAGGACCGAGAAATAGTGGGTTGTGTTCTATGTCTTCCATGGAATAGGTGATTCCCCCAGATGAGCCACATAAAGTAGTAAGCTAAAGTGAGCTTTTAGTAGAAAGAAATAAACCTTGACCTGGATGGCTCCTCAAAATATGCAACACACGAAGGGCTGCCAGCCTGTGTGCAACTGTGCTAAAGTGTGCAAAAAATAACTAAGCTTCGGGCTAGTGATAGTCTGATAAATCAGCTTCCCAACAAGTCGGCCATATTGTACAGTATCAGCATAAGCTGGTCCCTCTTTGCAAGCTAAAATTTGCTGTTGTTCCATTGGAAAATCCGTAGGCTTGGTAGCTAACAGTCCAGTATCAGTAAAAATATCAAGGGCATATTTTCCTCGACACTAAAATATACAATCATATCTACAAGTAATCTCAATCCCCAAAAAATATTTCAAATGACCAAGATCCTTCATATAAAAGTTAGAGCTGAGATACTTCTTGAACTTAGCTATCAGAGTTATAGAAGCTCCAGCAATGATCAAAACATCAACATAAACCAAGCCATGTAGAGAGACATCATCGTGCAAATAAGTGTACAGAGAGTAATCCACTTTACTCTATGTGAAGCCATAAATGCGAACAGCTGCAACTAGCTTAGAAAAATCGTTTCTTGGCACCTGACAAAGACCGTAAAGATATTTGCGAAGCTTGCAAACCAAACCAGGTGCATGAAGAGTATAACAAAGATGTGTCCACATATAAACCTCCTCATCTTGATCCCCATGCAGAAAATGAATTATGTACATCCATCTGATGAAGATCCTATCCACAAATAATAGCAATTGCCAATAACAGACAAACCTAGCTCATCTTAGAAGCAGGAGCGATTGTCTAGGTAAAATTAGTGCCCTCAATCTGCCAATTTCCAAGAAGAACTAACCAAACCTTGTATCGCTTAGTTGAACCATCAGATTTATACTTAGTTCTAAACACCCATTTACTTCCAATAACATGTTTATCAAGCGGAAGAACAAATAAAACCCAGGTATTATTCTGATAAAGAGCATCAATCTCATCACAGTGACAAGCAACCTTGGAATACGTAACAGGGTATGAGTCATCCGTAAGTGCAGCTAAAAATCTGGAATGCAAAACTGAAACATTAGTACAAGAAAAATAATCAGCAATTGGTTAACGAGCACCTAAAAACAGACGTGGCGAGGAAGAGAGAGAAACAGGGGGGTTAGCATAAGTAGCAGTGCAAACATAATCCTAGAATTTAACATGAGGACAATATAGGTGAGTGCTCAGCGGTTGAGAGGGAAATGAGGGTGGAAACTTATCATCATCGGACTCAGTAAGGAGCTGCGGCTCAGGTGGAGCTGACATTAGCTCAGGCAGGCAGTCGATAGCTCGGGTGGAGCCAGCTGACTTTTGACATGACACAGCAAAGATGCTGGCAGCATTTGTACGGACGCCGATGGCATGACATTGTACATGGTAGGCTAGGGTAAGGATACAATATCATTAGAAGGAGGAAAATTAGCAGCAGATGCATACAGAAATCGGTCTTAATAAAACTCAACATCTTTACTGTCAAACACAATACAAGACTCCAAGTATAAACATGCGAAGCCTTCTTATCAGGCGGATAACCTAGAAAAACACATTTGCAATTTCAGAATGTTAACTTATCACGCAGCTTTGAGAGCTGAGACACAAAGCACAAATAACCGAACACGTAGAGATAGATGTAATCAGGTTCGCGACCATAAAGAAGTTGATAAGAGCGGTCATTCAACACTAGTGTTCGGGTGTAACTTATCAGGTAGGCAGCAATAAGAATGCATTCTTCCCATAAGTCAATAAGAAAATGAGCTTGGAAACAGAGAGCACGAGCCACGTTTGAGATGTGGCAGTGCTTTCGTTCCACTCGCCCATTCTATTATGGCGTGTAGATAGTGAAAGTCTCAAACTGAATTCCTTTCTCAACAACTTGAGGTATGAGATGAAGAAATTCAGTTCCATTGCCAGCTCAAACTTGTTGAACTGGACGCGAAACTATGTCTGAATGAGAGTAAAGAAATCCTTCATCTTGGCATGTACATCAAGCTTAGAAACTAATAAATAAAGCCAAACAACTCAGGAATAATCATTAAGAATAGTTAAGAAATAAAATGGTCCACTAGAAGAAGGTGAGCTATAAGGCCCCCAAACATCACAATGTATAAGCATTAGAAGTACTTAAGGGAAAACTAGTTCTAGACTATTTTGCTCGATGCCAAATGGAACAAGGAACAATTTTATTAAAATAACGACTACTTCAAGCAATAACTGGGATAGAAGACAACACCGAAGAGGATTGATGCCACAAATCAGATGAAGACACGACATTGGCAATGAAGACTGACAACGACAAAGACGGAAGTAGAACTTCCATTCTGCACAGCCAATAAACCCCTCCCTGTTGATCACCAGCGTCTATCACAGTCCTCGTGTTGATAACCTATAATATTCATAATTTTTGGGTAAGCAAAACTATACATTTTAAAGCAACAATTAACTTGACAAATGACAATAAGTTACAGCGTAATTCCAAAATAAACAAAACAAAATAAGAACATCGCAAAGTATAAAATCACGTGTTGAGTAGCAGTAGAAATAGATCCACCAGGTAGGATGACATTAACATTACCAGCAGGTTCAATGTCATGCAGAAGATCTCTGGCACCAGTCATGTGATATGAAGCTCCGATATCAAGAATCCAAGTTAAAGTAGGCTTACTTGACGTATTGTCAGTATGGTTCATCTTAGAGAACATATTAAGAACCGTAGCTCATTGTTCTTTGGACAAGGCAAGATCGAAGGCTATCTCATTAGCATCAGAGAGAATGGCACAGCTATCTCATCCCACTGCATCTACCATAATAAGCAGCAACAGACTAACCATTCTGACGAAAAGTATAAATGGTCGCACGGATCTCACACATGCGTAGACCATTCCCAGCAAAAAAACAAATGCCCTTTAAGTTCATCCCAGAGTTCCTTAGCAGATGCACAATAAGTAATACTAGAACAAATAGATGGATCAAGAGTCTAAACAATCCAACCAACAAGCATAGAATTCACACAATTCCAGTCATTAAAAAATGATTCACCAGGAAAATCCTTAACAATAGAACCATACAAAAAATCTTCTTTCCATTTAACATAAAATGCATTAAGTAGAGAGGTACTTCATTCATTAAAATGATCGCCCTTCAGGATCTCAGGATAAATTTTCAAACCTGAATGTACCGACAGATGAATGTAGTAGGGATAAGTGGTTGGAAAAACATAAGAGGAGTCATCGACGGAGTAGCAGATTGCCTAAGCGGCAGTGACTGCAACTGCCTGGAACACGTCGATATTGGCAGTGGGCAAGGCGGGAAAACTTGGCAACATGGCTGACTGGAATGGAGGAGGGAAACCTCCGGTCAAAAGGCCATGGGCGGCTGGTGGAACAAGCTTCGGTGAGTAGGACTGTAGAGGGCGTGTGGATCCCCTCCAATTTGAAACTCTGGAGCGTCATCACAGGTGGCAACAACAAAAATATCATCGACAACGTCAAGATTTTCTACTTCAACTTGATTGTAGAGGTTCATGGAAGCGGGATGATGATGGCAGCGGCAGTGGCGCGTGAAGCATGAACAAGGCAGCAACAACGCGTGGGTTGACAGAGGCAGTTTTATGGTTTTCAATTTTTTTAAAGGATTTCAGGACTTTTAGCTCCGATACCATGTAAAATATTAACGGTTGATTTTATTTATCATACAAGGGTATAATATATAGACATCATGTACATAATCACAGATCGAAAACGATTCCATCCAGAGTACAAGATATACACAAAATATAATAAAAATACCCCTTAACAACACCCAATTAAACCTAAATGATGACCAAATTCATCCAAGTTAACCAATCCAAATATTGGATGAACTCTTGAAGGAATCTGTCTTATCTAAACTTACTAAATCTAATCCATCAGAACTAAATATTCTAAACCATAATTAAAATATAGCCAAAACTCTTCTAAACCAAAATGGTTGTTTATGTGCTTCATTCATAATAATCCTTCTGTCCCATTTCAAGTTTCACCTTTTAAAATTTATCAGTTGACTTGAAAATTGTTCAATCTTTAATATCTTCTATTAAGATAATTAAAACTTGGAAAAATTTGATATTTTGAAAATGTATGTTACAACAAATCTAGCAATGTATCAAAAATAGTAATTAAACTTATATACCAATTCAATTTTAGAGTCAAAGTTAGGAAGATGTGACTAAATAAATAGTTAAATTGCAAATTGAAATGAGACAGAGAGAGTAATAAAAACAAACTAAAATGATCAAAATACATTACTTTAAAAGCCTAGTAAAAAAAGTTATAGTGTTATCCTCCTAAAACCCTAATCTAAAATAAATTTAGAAACCCTAATTCGTATCACCTCCTTAACTAAGACGCTACCTCATCCGCTCCACCAAAATACGTCCATCACCTCACCATATAGCCACCGCCTCTTCTCTAGCTCTCTTGATACAAAGAACTGATTCAGGAATTAACAACTTAATTTTTTAGCGATAATTAATCAAGATACCTTAAAAGTGAGAGACACAATATAGCAAAAATCTCGACGATTCAAATTCTACAGTAGAAAATACACGTAAAATTTGAAATTAAGAAAGTACAATTTAATATCGACGATTTGAGTGTAAACCAGGACCAATTCCAGTGTTTAATTGATCCCAAACATGCTACAATAGCTCTCTTGATTCGAGGAAACATGCTTAATTGAGTTCATCTGAATGATCCCAAATTGGTATTATACTCCAAAGATAATACAATGAATTATACTTCATAAATAAATTATACATCAAAGGATATAATTTTAGTAATTCAAGATACCGAAATATATAAGATTCATATTTTGGGGTCTTTTTTCACGTTATTGCAAAATAAATTTGGTTGAAGATGTAATATCTTTGATTCTATGGAGGTCACCGACTCCTTTAGTAACTTGCTTCTTGTGAATGGAACAAATGAAAATTCATAACTTTGGCTGGAAATATACATAAATTAGTCCCGTGCAACATTGTTTATTTATTCATGTGTTATACATAAAGATATTTGATCATATACTCTATGATTTTTTGGGTGCTCATACATTTTTAATGTGTATATTAAGAACTTAATTTTAAGATAAATATATAATTAGACATTAAATTCAGTTAGTAAAACATAGTTTTAAAAGACCAACTATTTTCATTTCTTCACAACACCTAAACTTTTTACCATATGAAAATATTTTTACCTTTGATGCCGTGATGGCGATTTTTAAAAAGACATTAGATTACTTTTCCTTTTTGGAAATAAAATGCTATCAATCCATGATATTAGTAATATACAATGAGTGATTTAGATATCATATCACTAGTGTAGGGAGGAATCATTAAAGGCGGTTTTAGTGTACCAGTTAAATCACTCTGACTCCACCCTTAATCGTTCGTAATCAAACATGATTCCATGAAGAGCCTTTAATCGGGATCAATCAAACCCAGTTTTTAACTCCCTTTTTTTGGATGGTAGAAGCATTTTTGTTGGTTTCCTTATTTGGAACTCAAGGTCATCATGTCGGCTCTTATCATACAGGTTCAAAATTCGGAACCTGTGTCGAAACTTGGCTTTGGTGTAAGCATTCATTTAAATTTAGAGTAAAGTGCTAAAATAACCCCGAAATTTGGCTGGAAGTGCCAATATAACCCTACAATCTCAGAAAGTGCCAATATAACCCTTGACCGTGTTGACCGTTTAGTCAACGGCTTGAATATCAACTTTTGGTGAACTGACCGATTTACCCCCATTTAAAAATAACTAAAAATATTTAATTTTCCCCTTTTTCTCTAATTCTCCTTTCTCCTATGCTTTCTTCCTACAATGAATCTTCTCCTTTGCTTTCTTCCTCCGACGAAAGCTCCGACCTAGCTCTCAATTTTCCGGTGCTTGGCTGAGCAACGCCGGGGTCTGAGCGGCGAGCAAGAGGTGGTTGATGTCAATGGCGCAGGAAATTTTAGGGTTAGACGATGGCGTTGTCGATTTTCCTACGGCGAGTGGTGGCGATATGTGTTAGACGACAGCGTTGGTAATTTTTCTACGGTGGGGCGCGAAGGCGATGACGTAGAAGCGAAGGCCCTGTCATCGACGTGAAGGCGATGGCATCGAAGGCTATGAATTCGAGAGATGGAAATGAGTGGTGGCGATTTTGCTCCGGCGGGGGGGGGGGGTGGTGGG
>JAULKK010004907.1:0-10444 GCA_032355705.1 Rubia peregrina
TTGTTACTTGAGAGGGCCCCACTCCGTTTTGGGTTTGAGTTTTTTAATTAGTGGAAATGTTTTTTTTTAAAAAATCCTTGTTGTTGTATTTGTGGATTTTTAAATAAAAAGTGGTAATAGGAGTTTCTTTTCGGGCAAAGTATTGGGAAAGACGGTCTTTCCATAGGCTTATGAAAAGACGGGTTTAATTAGAATAATAAAGGGTAAAAAGTCTTAGTTGCAATATTAAAATTTTATTATACAACATGAAGTGGTTATAAAGTTTATAACCCGATTCATGCAACCCAAAAAATTTATCTTCATTTCTTCTAATTTACACTTTAAACATTTGTCTTTCCATTACTTGTGAAAAGATCGTCTTTCAAGAGACGGACTCTTTTCTTTAGGTTGAGAAAATAGAATTTCCGTATATTAGTTGATGATGGTACTCCTTGACTACTAGTAGTACCATTGTTGCATGGGCCACTAATTATTAATTAAGTGAAAGTGAAAGAGTAATCTAGATGTAAATTTATGTAATTCTATTAGGATAGCACTGAAAATAAGTTCATTATGATCCTTTTAATTTATTTTTACTTCAGACCATTTTTAATAATTTAAATTTATTTCTATTAATTTTTAATAACAAATTTAATGATTAATTTTATTAACATTTAATATATAAATATATTTGTTTTATTTCACTTGATTTAAATCATTTTTTACTTTAGTGTAATTAATTTAATTTGAATTGAATTAAAATCATACTGATAGAATGTAAAATTCACACATAATTATTTTATCGAGTTTTGTTTTTTTATTAAATCCCATCATTTGCTGGGGCAAAATCCCATCCCTATACCACGCACTTAACGTGGGAGTCGAATCCTAAACTGATAAGTTTGGGGCTTAATACGTTACGGTAATCATCAAAATCCAATATATGATCAAACTCACACGAGATTAATGAACATATGAACTAATTCACACAAAAACTGGGGCAAATACAAACACAAGAACTGGGGCATAAATGCATTTTTTTTCCAAAAAATTAAACGCTTGGTTAAAACTTTCATTGTTTATGGATAACTTATTTTATTATTAGGTTTATAATAGTATTTATTATAATCAATAGTAGGATCATAACAAATTGAAGATCCATTAGAAAAATGGAAACAAACTCTAGGGTGACTCAAAAAGCCAGAGGCTCGCTAAAGTTGAGGTTACATGCTGAGTTCAGCAAAGGCCCAACTGCCCAAGAAATACAGTGGCTATTAGCTACCCACCTCGCTTTCAAATTTCAATTTTCATCCTCGTCATCATTCTTTATTAAAACTTGATGCAAGCAAAATAAACCGATAAATCCGGTAGACGACAATGTGACCAATTTCCCCCCATTATTGAATCATGAAATTTCCCCCTATTTTTAAGATAGCACAATTTTAGTCATTCCTCTGCTTGAATGGAAATTTGTGGATGGATGAAATATGACTAATTAATTTTAAATTTTCAACTCTTTTCCTAGATACCACATCAACACATATGCATGTTTATGTAAAAATTTACCATTAACAGTTAAATTAAATTGAATTACCGTTAATTTTGTGAAGAGCAATAATAAATCTAATATGTGTAGAGACTGTGAAGAAGAAAGATACTCCTCTGTTTCATTTTAATCTGCACACTCTGATTTTCAGTAGTTGATTCAAAAAATATTTGATCTTTAATATCTTTTTTGAACAATTGGTATTTTAAAAATATATATTATATACGAATTCAATTTTATGGTCAAAATTGAAAAGTCTTAACTATATGAATAATTAAACTGCAACTTGAAATGAGATAAGTTGAGTAGAAATGTCCATCACATAACACATTATGCTACCGCCTTATACATTGTTAGAATAAGTCAAGTATCATATTGATTTGATTCCAGATATAGTTGTTGACTAGTATTAGTCTTCCTTTTGTACTCTATGTATTTTTGTCAGTAATGCATTATTTTTCACGAAAAATCATTCTTTCATACATGAACGAATCATTTTTTTTGTAACTATAATAAAATAAATGGATAAGAGATTTAAAAAAACGACTTGTAAGTACATTTTTTAACACCACATTTTCATAAGAGTCCGTCTCTTGAAAGACGGTCTCTCCATAAGTCATGGAAAGATCAAGGTTTAAAGTGTAAATTAGAAGAAATCAAGATAAAATTTTCGGGTTGCATGAATCGGGTAATAAACTTTATAACTACTACACGTTGCATAATAAAAAATGTATATTGTAACTAAGAACTTTCACCTTTTATTATTTTAATTAAATCCGTCTTTCCATAAGGTATAGAAAGACGATATTTCCCAAGACTGTAATTTCAGAATCCGGCTCAGAAAAAATAGCACTACTTCTAATGTCCAAAATAGCGTTCGACATTTCCCCTCAAAAAGAAAAAAAAACATTTCATATTGGAGGTAAACACGTAATTCCACTGCTTGAAAGCTAGTAGGAGTAAGTACCAGGAATTACACTTCTTGAATGGCATATTAACGTCATAATCATCCTAGTCAAACCAGTTGAATCCACATCATTAGCAATGGATTACAGCCCAATATCATCCCCACAACCTCCCGGATGGTTATTTTTTTTCTGATAGTCTAAATGTAAGGACGATTAATTGGGCTTACACAATGATTAGTCCCTAATTTATACACGCAATCAATTTAATTAATTTCCGAAAGATTTTATCCCTCACGCCACGTGTTATAATCAACAGTCCCTCAACCTTAAGCAAGATCAATACTCCATTCGTTCTACCTCAAATTGTACAACAATAACACACCCCTCACGTGTATAATAATATTATACAAAGACTTGAGTGAGACGGTCTCACTAATTCTTATGGTGAGACGGATGGTCTAAATACAATTATTTAAAGATGAGAAATGACATGGGGTACATTATATAATTTTTAAAACTTTACTTATTACTTTGTTTCACCATAATTTATGGTGAGACGGTCTTATATGAGTCTTTCTCTTTAAAAAAATCTCAATAAGGTAAGTGTGTCACAAATAGAGAAACAGAGGATTATCACATGTTCACCATAATCAATTAAAAATTTCAAGGTAGATAGGATGTAACGATACAGCTGCAACACTGCTAAAGTCTTGACTGAATGAAACAGAAGCAGCTTTCTACAGACAGCAACACACCATAACCCCCCAAGAGCCATTATATATATAGAGAGAGAGCCCCCTTTATTAACTTTGTACATCTGTGTTCCACTTGGAGATCAGTTAGGCAATCATATTACTTGGGACTAATTCCTCTTACTGATCATCATTCATACAATGGGAAGAATTAGCTAGGGTTAATCAGCTACCTAGCGTCTTCTTGCCGCGGTTTCACGCTGTGCGTTTAAGAACACGGCTGCAACGGGTTCTCCTAGATCATACTGCACCGCGAACCCCCGGGTGTTGAATTGCTCCCTTGAAGAAGGAGGGCTAACGGTTTGCCTGTGTTTCTGCTGGAACAAAACAAACACTAACCTGTGAATTCCTATGTTAGGCCTCGGCATCTCATATCCCATCAGTTCTTTTCCTGCACACACATAATCACTACTGTTAGAGTCGTGGATTTCTATCATAAAACTAACTGCTATTATGTAGACGTGATTCATGATCTTATATATTAAGTTATAATTTTGTCTATCATCAAGACTCGTGCAACAATATTATTTATCGTGCAAACGTTGACAGAAATGGATCAGATGGACACTAAGTTACTACTTAGTTCACCTTGCTCATAGGATAATTCAAACATTTTTTAAAAAACATGCATTTTTTAGCTTTCTATTTCTCCGCTTTTTTCACTTACCAAATGTGGCGTCAGTTGTTCCAGGGATGTCTGTCACTATCCTGTAAAAAGCAAAGCATGTGAGTATGATCTCAGTTAAAACATAGGGTGCTATCACTCCAAATATGCTACTAAGTACTTTTTCGATATATGGAATAGTAAAACCAAGTCCTTCCTCCTTACTCAGATCGATACAGAAAAACCCTAATTTTTAATTTTCACATTCTATCTGCCTTCTGTTTTGCGAAGAATGGAAAAGGTTTTGGCTCATCGTGCTCGATATTAAGATGTACATAACTCATCGCTCAATTTCTTTCTCAATTAATGTCATATTTTCCTAGCAAGATTCCACTAAACAAGACTTTTTATATGGAATTGAAAAATGATCACTAACTCACACTGATTGTGGCCGTGTGTATAAATTTTTACTCAAAAGAGATCTGTGATTGTTAGAAAATGCAAGCAACTGATCTAAAAAGGTATCTAATCTGCTACTTAAATCTTCTCACTGATTTAACCAAAAGAATTCACCATTTGTTCCTGTCTAGACTATTAAAAACAATATTTCAAACACGACTCTTCTAATGAAATCGAGAGACATATCGGAGGGTGTACCAGTGCAGGTGCTCCCTCATATGAGGGTCGCTCGGGCCGGGAACATCAGGATCTGTCATCACCTGCGCGCGCGCGCACGCACATAAACACACTTACGATTAATTTCGAGTTCTCAGAAAGCTAATAGAGTGACATGAATGTGATAATCAAACTTGCCAAAGTGAAGAAACTCCTTAAATCAGCACCAAGAATCTCCACTTTTGGCCTGACGCTGACAGCAGCAGGGAACTCATGGCCATTGCAGACCTGCTTGTTGTTATAGGACACCGCCATATTTATGGCCGGAGTGAAATGGTCTATGACATCTCCGATCACCCTCCCGACTACAAGCGGCTCCGAGTTATTTCTCGCCATTTGTCAAATCAGATCAGGTTGAGAGGGAAAAGGGTCTCTCTTTAGTGTTTTCGGACTAACTTGATGAACTACTACGTTGTACAACTCCAAATATATAGCCAACTAACCCAGTATCAAAATAGAAGTGGAGAACAGGTGTAGAGATATTTGTGATATAGTTGTATCATAGATAGAATCATTTTACTTATTGAAGCACATGAAGTTGCTGCTTCAAACCCTCAAATTTTATTAGTTAAAAAGGGTATCATTTTTTACTTTGTCCTTTTTATATATATTTATATTGTGACTGACACCAACATTAAAAATGACCCAAAATTTGAACTATACTTATTTGATTTCTGAAAATATAACTTACTTCCATTTTACATATTTAAGCTTTATAATTTATAAGTAATTGTTTAAAATATTACAAAATTAATTATAAATATGGACCACTCTTTGTAGTTTGCTTCATGCCCTTGAAAAGTTTGGGTTGACACTGATTGTACCCTTGTACAATTAATAAAACTCACGTTCATATTTTACATGGTATCAGAGGCTAAATCCTGATAACCCTAAACAATTTCCTCACTCTTAAAAGACATCCACCGCCGCCTTCTCTTCACCGTCTGCCACCGTCGTGAATCTCACTGCCGCCGCTGCCCATTCAGTCTAGCAAGCGCCGCCGTTCAGCTTCGTCCAGCACGTTGCCGCCACGCCAAGTCTGTCCATCACATGTCGCAGCGTCCTGACTGTGTTGCCTTCACGCGCCGCCTCAATCATCGAACGCCCGCCAGTTCCGTCTGATGGATCCCTTAAATCAGGTTCTGATTGAGAATCTTGATGTCGAGACCGAGACTCCTCTTGCTCCAGTCGCGCCCATCGTCCCTGCCGCCGATCCATCATCGTTGAAAGATCCACCGCAGCTAGATGATGCCACCGACCTTCGTCGTGCCTTCTGCCAACTGCTGCTCGGTGCTGATGGTTTGGCCAACCTTGATCTTCGGCGCTATGTTGGAAATTCTGCAGCCTTGCCTCCCTCGCATCCGTATTATGTTCATCTCTCCGATCACACAGGTTTGCTCATTACTTTTGTGGTTTTGAGGAGTGATAATTATTATGACTGGAGCACTGCTATTTGCAATGCATTTAATTCTAGACGTAAGCTTGGTTTTCTTGATGGGTCTATTACCAAACCTTTACTTGATGAACCTTTTTTTAATGATTGGAGTAGTTTGAATTCTATGCTCATTGGTTGGATCGTTCAGACGCTTGATCCATCTGTTCGTTCGGCTATTACTTTTTATGATTCGGTTAAGGAACTTTGGGATGATATTCATCACCGTTTCTCAATTGGGAATGACCCATGTATGTGTCAGATTCGAGCGGACATTTACAACTATCGTCATAATAGTCAGGCTGTTAATGCCTACTTTGGTAGTTCCAAGAAGTTGTGGAATGACCTACTTGCTTACATGCATCCACGCACTTGTGTTTATGCCTAGATGCAAACGTGAGAGGGAGATGGTTCACTGATTTCTCATCGATCTGGATGATGGCTATGCCACTCTTCGCTCTTACATTCTTGCAAAGGATCCATTGTCTTCACTCGACAAGGTGTACTCCCTTGTCGTTCAGGAGGAGCGTCAGAAGATTATCATCCCAGCTCGTGATTTTGTCACTTCGGCAGACATTATGGCCTTTGTTGCACGTTGTCAGGCGCATACCTCCTCTCCTAAGACCATTAACGCCGCTCCGGAAACTCCCCAGCCGCCTCCATTGATTTTCGAAACCTTCACTGCACACATTGTGGCTGAAAGGGTCATGATATTACTACTTGCTTCCGCATTATTGGTTATTCGGATTGGTTCACTGAGAATCGTCAACCTGCATCAGGCCCAAAAGATGCCGCAAACTCTAAGACCCATGCCCCCCATGGTGTGTCATTCGCCGAAGCTGCCCAGCCTATGGCCGTCGCCGTCTCGAATTCTGACAGATCCGCATTCGGTCCGGCATTGTCCAAGGAGCAATGGAGTACAGTTTTAAACTTGTTCTCTGAGTTTAATCCTTCTGACAATATGTCAGGTAAGACTACTTTACCTTGGATTCTTGATACCGGTGCTTCGTATCATACGACCAGAGACAGGGATCTTCATTATGATGTTGAAAATGTGGATGTCATTCTACTTGATGGTTCTATTTCTACTGCTATTAAACATGGCATGATTTGTTTTGGAGGCATTGTTGTGACTCATGTTCTTTTATTCCAGTGTTATGATGCAATTTATTGTCGTTTGCCAAGTTACTGTTACTTTAAAATGTCTATTTTTGCTTACCAAAAATTTATGTGTATTACAGGTTATCAGCACGAGGACAGTGATTGGATCCAGTGATCAGCAATGAGGGCTTATTGGTTGCGCAAATAGGGAGCTTTATCACCATCTTCACTGCTGTTAGTCTCCATTTCTGCCGCCATGTCATCATCTAATTTGTGGCCTCAATGTTTTGGGCATCCATCCTCTTCGGTGTTGTCTTCTATCCCAGTTATTGCTTTAAGTAGTCGTTATTTGAATAAAATTATTCCTTGTTCTATTTGTCATCGGGAAAAATAGTCTAGAACTAGTTTTCCCTTAAGTACTTATGAGGCTAGTCATTTATTTGAGCTTATACATTGTGATGTTTGGGGGGCCTTATGGCTCACCTTCTTCTAGTGGAGAAATTTATTTCTTAACTATTGTTGATGATTATTCCCATGCTGTTTAGGTTTATTTATTAGTTTCTGAGTTTGATGTACCTTCTAAGATGAAGGATCTCTTTAATCTCGTTCAGACATAGTTTTGTCATCCAGTTCAACGAGTTTGAGCTAACAATAGAACTGAATTTGATCCTCTCAGACCTCATTTTTTCGAGAAAGAAATTTGGTTCGATACTTCTACTGTCTACATGCCACAACAACATGGGCGAGTAGAACAGAAGCAGTACCACATCTTAAACGTGGTTCGTGCTCTCTGTTTCCAAGCTTATTTCCTTATTGACTTCTCGAAAGAATGCATTCTACTGCTGCCTGCCTGATCAATCGCACTCCAACATGGTATTTAATGGCAGCTCTCATTAACTTCATCTTGGTCGCGCACCTGATTATAACCATCTCCATGTGTTTGGGTGTTTGTGCTTTGCGTCTCAGCTCCTAAAGCCACGTGATAAGTTTGCATCCCAAAGTCTCAAATGTATTTTTCTAGGTTATCTACTTGACAAGAAAGATTGGCGTGTTTATGACTTGGAGTCTCATACTGTGTTTAATAGTCAAGATGTTGTGTTTTATGAAGACTAATTTCCATATGCATCTGCTGCTGATTTGCCTTCTTCCGATGATATGATACTCTCACCCCAGCCTGCCACGTGCAACGTCATACCGCCAGTTCCAATACCACTCTGGGCTTTTGAACTGCTGTTAGTTTTGATCAGGCCACCATCGACATTCGTACAGATGCTGCCAGCGCCTTGCCGCATTCCACCGAATATCAATTGGATCTACCCTAGCTACCGACTGAGCTGTCGACCACCCATCCTGAGCTGATGTCGGCTCCACCTGAGCTGTGGCCTGACCTGCAGCTTTTTACTGAGTCCAATGACGAGTAGTCTCCACCACCGCTACCCTCTCAACTGCCAAACACTCACCTCTGTTGTCTGCTTGTTAAATTCGAGGATTATGTCTACATTGCTACTTGCGCTAAAACCCTCCCCTCTGCTGCTTTCTCTTCCCCACCTGATATGTCTTCAGGTACTCGTTACCCTATTGCTGATTATCTTGTAATAAATATTTAGTTTCACATTCTAGATTTTTAGTTGTAGTTACAGATGGCTCAGATCCTGTTGCGTATTCCAAGGCTGCTCGTCACTCATATTTGTGAGCAGTAATGACTGATAAGATTAATGTCCTTGAGTGGAACAATAACCAGGTTCTATTTTTTCTGCTGCTTGATAAAAATGCTATTGGAAGTAAATGGGTGTTTAAAACTAAGTATAAATCGGATTGTTTGATTGAGAGATATAGGTTCGGTTAGTTGTTCTTGGAAATCGGAAGATTGAGGGCACTGATTTTACCGAGACCTTTGCTCTTGCTTCTAAGATGAGCTCGGTTCTTCTGTTCTTGGTAGTTGTTGTTAATCGTGGATGAGACTTCATTAGATGGACATACATAATGCCTTTCTGCATGGGGATCTGGATGAGGAGGTTTATATGCGTCCACCTCCTGGTTATACTCTTCCTACTCATGGTTTGGTTTGCAAGCTTGGAAAATCTCTTCATGGTCTTCGTTAGGCGCCCAAAAATTGGTTTTCTAAGCTAGTTGTATCTCGTCAAATTTATGGCTTCGTACAGAGTAAGGTGGATTACTCTCTATTCACTTATTTTAGCGATGATGTCTCTCTACATGTCTTGATTTATGTTGATGATTTGATCATTACTTGATCTTCTACAACTCTAATGGCTGAGTTCAAGAAGTATCTCAGCTCTTGCTTTCATATGAAGAATCTTGGTCGTTTGAAATATTTTTTAGGGATTGAGATTGCTCGTACACCCGATGGTATGTTTTTATGTCAACCAAAATATGCCCTTGATATTTTGACTGATACTGTATTGTTAAGTGCCAAGCCTACAATTTTTTTGATGGAACATCAGCACAATTTAGTAAGCGGAGAAGGATCAACTTTTGCTGATCCTGAACAATATTGTCGACTGGTAGGGAAACTGATTTATCTGACTATCACTTGTTCGCAGCTTAGGTATTTTGTGCACACTTTAGCGCAGTTCATGGAGAAGCTGCGAGTTTCACATTGGTGGGCCGCCCTACATGTGTTGCATATTTTGAAGAGCTATCCAGGTCAAGGTTTATTTATTTCTGCTAAGAGTTCTCTTCAGCTTACTACTTACTGTGACTCTGATTGGGCAGTTTGCTCGATTACGCGTTGTTCTTTGACTGGATATTTGGTTATGCTTGGTGAATCCCCTATTTCTTTGAAGACAAAGAAACAACCGACTGTTTCTCTATCTTCCGCTGAAACTGAGTATTGTGTCATGGCTGTTGTTTGTTGTGAGTTAATTTGGCTTAAGTCTCTTCTTTGAGAAATGGGAGTGGGTCACTCTTCCCTATGCGTTTATACTATGATAATCAGGCAACCATTCAGAATGCAGCGAATCATGTGTTTCATGAACATACGAAGTAGATTGAGATTGACTATCATTTTGTTCGTGATTTGGTCTAGTCCGGTGAAGTTGTTACTCATCATATTCGCACTTCCAGTCAACCTGTAGATTTGTTTACTGAGGCTCTTGGACGACAAGCATTTCAGACTCTTTTTGGCAAGTTGGGCATTCGTGATCCACATGCCGCAACTTGAGGAGTGTTAGGGAGAAATTTTGTTATATTGTGTGTATATCTTGTACTATAGATAGAATCTTTTTCCATTTCTGTATATGGTGCCTATATAGCACCCTTGTATCATTAATAAAATCACACGTTCATATTTTACAGATGTGGTGCCGTGGAGCAGGCGGTGGAAGGCAATGGTTCAGAAGGTGCAGTAGAAGGGTAGTATAATCTTTTCCCCTCTTGGAACAATCCTAGAAAATTTTCTCTCTACAAAAATAAATGGGACAGAGGGAG
>JAULKK010004915.1:0-10444 GCA_032355705.1 Rubia peregrina
TAGGATTTTTCATCTTGGAATTCCTTAGTGTTCTTGGTGTTACTTTAGTTTGTTATTTTTGTTGGTTTTGGGAAGTTGGTAGAATCTTTGGTGGTGTGATTTTTAGAGGGTTATCACTTTGTTGGGGATTATATTTGGGATAAACACTTTGGTGGTATAATTTATTCTTTTTTACTATCTTTTGTTGTATGAAACCCAACTTTGGGGCATTTTGTGCTACACAAAAAAATAAAAATTTTGAGAAAATATATATATATATATATATGTACCCGACTAAGTTGGAAAACAGAAAGGGCAACTTAGATAAAAATGGGAAGTAAAGCACGGATAGGTCGGAAGGCCTAGGTAAAAATGAGAGGCTAAGACCTGGCTAGGTTGGAAAACCTGGGAAAACAATGAGAGGTCGTGTGGAAAAAGGTGAGATGGTGACGTCAACATTGGTAAATGCTAGGATGAAAACCTGTAAAGGCTCGTAGGAAAAATGAGAGAAATTTGAAATAGAACTTCAACATATTTTGGCCATCTTTGGTGGATTCTTCGTCAACAACTCTATAATTTTCTTCGGCGGTTTCTTCGGGGGATTAAGCTAGTTCAACACTTATCTAACCTTCTTCTTCACAATATTTAGCGATGGTTAGGTTACTTTAGAAACTTCGGGGAGTGTGAGTTTTTAGATTCTTACTTTTTGGGGGAACTATGGTAGCTTAGGAATAAATCGAATGTATTAGCTAACTTCTCTTTACATGCTACATTTCGCTTAGATCTTTTCTCAATTTTGTTTACTCGGGGACGAGTAAAGGTTTAAGTGTGGGGGGATTTATGTGCACCATTATGCATGCGTTAGCCGATGTATTTAACACATTTATTATCATATTTTATTATGTTGATTGCCAGTTTTAGTTAGGTTTGTACGACAAAGGGTTTAGACGATCACTTTTGGTTTTCTTGTCAAAATTCCTCATTTTGTAGACTTAATTGGAACTAATGGACACTATGTATTCACGGGCACCTAGATCTTCCTCATTGATCTCATTAGTAGGTTTCTCGTGAGTGCCTTTTCATTTTCTTTCGGTAGAAGGCCATCTACGAGGCCTGTAGTAGATATTTGAATGTCATTCGCAAGGATGGTAGAAGATATCGAAGGCTATTCACAAGAATTGTATTAGATCAAAGGCCACGAATTCCAAATCGTGGTTGTAAAAGGATTTGGATCTAAGAAAGGAAGATTCAAAGTTTAAGAAGGTCGAAGAAGAAATGGAAGGATCGTTGTTCACGGTTTCATGGAGTTCTGTGCAAAATTCAATAACAATAAACACTTGAGAGTTTCACCATTGGGTTCATCTTCTCGAGCGCTAAAAATTGACTACAAGAACTCTCGTCCCTCTCTCTCTCGTTTCTTTTCTTTTCATCTTTTTATCTCTATTTTGTCTAAAAGTGTTGACTATATTTGTATTCATGTCTTCATGTTTAATTTTTAGATTTATAGATCTACCTATTTCTATAAGTTTTGTGATCATTATGTTGGAATGTTCCCAAATTTCATGATTGTGACACTTTGTTGGCACACAACTGAGTCTACTTTCATTTTGGTGCACTATTGCTACTCTCTAGTTAAGGAAACCTAGATACGCCTGGGTTGCGATAGTCTGGAACTAGGCGCATGCATAAAGGTTACTGTTGTTAATCGTCACGATCGACCACACATCTAGTTAGGCTACCAAAGAGGTCCGGAGGGTTACGGGTAGAAATAGAGTAGGTAGAAACTTGGATAATAATTTTGATCTTAGAAGTCATCGATAAGATGGCTACTTCCTTTTTCTTTGTAGGCTTAGGGGTAATTCGTCAGTGGTGTTCTTCCCGGGATATAATCGCACGTGGGAGAACATGACCTGCGCAATGTTCCAAAGTCATTGTTGCAATCCCCTAGTTGTGGAGGCGAGGCCGATGGAAGATTTTAGACTCCCACCTTTATGTGATAGAAGGGGGGAAGTTTTTACCATCTTCCGCACCACATGACATAAACACTAAAATAGGGATAAGTTCTTAAATTTGATGAAATCGATGATCGAAATAACATAGACCATGTAACTCAAATATTCCCTGAGTGTTTGTTTATATAGTTTATTCTATTTTTTCCATGCTTGTAGTTGATAGTTAAAAATCCCCCCATGGTTATTTTCAAAACACTGTTTATTCCTAACAAATGGCTGGATTGATTACCCGGCCACGATTGTGTTTAGTAGATTACTAGATTCCTAACATCTCTGTGAACGACCCGGTACTTGCCACTATTTACCATTCTTGGGATTATAGTAGTAGGAATGGAGCAATATATAAATTATATCTCTAACCCCTAACTGTCTTCCTCTCATGTTTTTAACGATGCTCTGGATGGGGTGAGTTAGAGAATGACTAAACCTATTAAAAAAGTTTGACAATTGATAATAGGATGATTCACCACTTTAGCCCATAGAAATACTCCTGAAAAGTGTGATGACCCTGGCATGTTTTCAATCCGTATTTTTCTAGGTGGTAAGTTCATTAAAAATGCTATGATTGACTTAGGAGCTTCCATCAATTTGATCAATTATAGCCTATTTGAAACCCTTGATAGAGGTGAACTGAAGGACACTGGAGTGATAGTCCAACTAGCCGATCATTCCCAAGCAAGCCTGAGGGAGATAGTTAGGGGGGTATGGTTAGAGTGGGTAATCTTGTGTTTCTGGCAGACTTTTATGTCCTTGATGTGATGCACAACAGAAGTGCATGGGGCCACCATTTTTTAAAAATCAAGGACTAAAATGGATGACCACTTAGGAACATTGACCCTAAAATATGACATTGATAATTTTGGTTTTGACCTTTATAAATCTAAGAACGAGTCCTCTACCTCTTATCTTTATGAAATGGTATAAGATTGTATAAGCTTATGTTATGAATTTGTTTAATTTGATGAGTATTGTATAAATGATGATGATGTGAGTCTTGATGAGATTGATGAGAGAAATCATACTTTGAGCTTTGATTTTGATGACGATGTTGCTGATACTTATGCCATGAATTATTTTAGTGATAATATTTCTATTGTGGATTGTTTTTCTATGGACACTAACATGTAGCAGTTAATGGATAGTGGCGAGGAATTAAAACCTACTAGACCACTTCTTAAACCCAAGAAAAAGGCTAAGGAAGCAACACTAGTTATGGACGAACATGATATCCAAATTTTTGAAAGGGAGCGTGAAGGTAAGGATGACGCTTTGTGGTGGTTTATTCTAATTAGAATGTGCAAAGAATAAGTTGTGAGGACGACAATAAATACACACTATTTTTGTTTTGGTGTGTTTAGTAGTCTATTGTTTGAATGTTTGCGTTTATATGACCGAGGATTTCGTTGAAAATTCTGGTTAATTGTTGAGTTTAAAATCAACTCTCGTGGTTGTGGTTGGGAGAAAACAGGATCGGTGGGAAAAGTGTTAGAAAAATGAAGGTGCGGGAGAGCACGGGCTATGTTAGGCTCCGGTAAGAAGAACATTCATGAGGCCTTCAAACGAAGCAGTCTGAAAAGAACATCAAACGAGAAAAAGTGCATAATTTTGGTAAAATTAAAAGTTTGCCAAAATAAGCATCTTTGCCTCATTAATTCCACAACATTCTTCTTCTCCAAATTGGTTAGTTCCAGTGGTACTACACCAAGCATTAACACCTTCTCTGAACATGAATTCATTTAACTTTTACTCCAAATATTTCCATTTTTCTCCCAAGAACATTACCAGGAGTGCGACTGGGAGTGGATGTATCTCAATAAGCCTGGTAGGAAAATCTTGGAGACCAAGTTCATGTGGAAAGAGACATTGGTGGTTCTAGGCCTACTAGAACTCATCACTTACTTGCTAAGTCAGATAGGCCTAGAAGACTTCCTTGAGATACACTCCAAGACGTACATTAGGTATACTTTAGAGTTCTTGGAAACTGTGAAGCAAACATCGAACAGTGACGGAAGGAGGACCATAACATTTCACTTGGACGACAAGTAGTAATCAATGACCCATGGGGAAGTCGCTCGAGCATTTGAGTAGAAGTACAGGAATGAAGTTCCAAAGACACACAGAAAAAAACTCCATTTTCTTTTTGAGTAGCTTTTGGAAGAACTTGGCGGGCGCGGACAATAACCACTTAGGAAAGAGCACCGTTATAGTCCACCCTAATTAATGTAATTTCACCGGCTCCTATCTATGGGAGTTCTTTGCCATATGAAAATTTCTTAATGTGCTAACCGAGACATGAAAATCCTTTGGGTAATGATTCTAGAAGGGAACTTCTATCCCAACGTGGTGGCAACATTTGTGGAAAATTGCATAAGCACAGAAAGAATAGAGCTAAAAGATACCAATGGAAGTAATAGTTAGGTTGTTGGCACAATACTTATAACATATGGCACTACCTCGCTTTGCTATAACAAATTTGGGTCGTACGAGGATGAATACTATGGAAAAGTTGGCAAGAGATTTTATGATCGACACCACCACTACAAAGTATTTACTTGTTTGGCTTGTATTGCTTTGTTTGGCTATACGGTGGTGGCACAGTTTACAGCTGTATGGTATTTCTTCAACCCGAGCACATGACAATCAATTGTGACACTACATTGGAGAATCTCTTCATAGGTCCTGATCAGAGCTTTGAGAAGGCCTTCTAAAATACCCTATTATCCACTACATATAGACGTCAAAGAAAAAGATGGTGTAAACCCACCAAGAGTTCAACCTACTCAAACCAACCTGCCGGAGGATTTCTTTGACCGATTTCACACAAATGAGAAACAAGTCATGAGTTCAACCTAAATTTTGCAAGAAGTTGGTCATGGGGTAGGTGGTATAAGTTTGCAAATGGAGGAATTCATGGCTAGGCTTGGCTCTATGGATGGAAACATGATATCTTGGAGAGCTAGATTAGATTCTATCAAGAGAGAAGTGAAGGAAGTGTTTTCAATTGTTGATGGAAATATGGCTTGCAACAGGAGGCCATAAAGGTATTGATTGAGTGGTTACATGCCTCTAGGCTTGAAGTCTTTTGTGACTTCATTCCTTATGAGAGTAAATAGTTCAGACATGAAGAGAGAAGAAGAAGGGGCGAGGCGAGGTGTATGAGAGCGGGGCCTTCAGGGTCCCAAGAGTAAGTTTACTATTCTCCCTACTCCACTTATGATTTAATACCTTGTATGATGCATTGGGGACATTGCAAAGTTTAAGTGTGGAGGAGGGAGTAGTTAGGCACTTAGGAGTTCTAGCAAAATTCCTTTGTGGTTGTTTTGTTTTTCCATATTCTCATTGTAGTATCATTCCTACTTTGGGCATTTTGTACTACACAAAAAATGAAAAAAAAAATACCCGGCTAAGTCGAAACCCTAAAGAGTGACTTAGGAAATAATGGCAAAGGCCCAGACAGGTTGAAAAATCTATGCAAAAGTGAAAGGAAATGTGGTGTGGAAAAAGGTGAGAAGTGAGATTTGAAAAGAAATTATTGTGGGATTCTAGGATAAAACCCAAAAGGGATCCTAGGCAAAATAACAGAAATTGAGAGAAATAAAAAAAAATTATCCTATGCTTCTCTTTGCTTGTCGTTTATTAGTTCTTTTGATAGAGTAACTTAGCTTCTCACATTCAAATTTTGTGAACTTCACCTTTAAGTTGGTTTGTTGGTTGGATAAATTGTCTTAGTTCCATAATTTAGCACATGAGAGTTGTGAGATTATTATGTTTTTGGAGGAACTAGGGTAGTAAAGGAATAAATTTTGGATGTTTGGGGGAATTCTTCGTATGTTATTTTCACTTTGATTTTTGCTCGTTCTTTTTTACTCGAGGACGAGTATAGGTTTAAGTGTGGGGAATTTGATGAGACGCTAGAGGCATGTGTTTCCTGATGTTTTTAGCACATCATTTAGTAGATTTTGTATGGTTGATTGCTAGGTTTAAATAGATTTACATTACAAGGAGTTTAGATAGACATTGTTGGTTTTCTTTTCTAAATCCCTCGTTTTGTAAATTATTTAGATCTAGTGGATAGTATGTCCTTACAATAATCTATATTATATTTTGTGATCTTATTTGTAGATTGCTTGTAAGCACTTTGGAGTATCTTAGCGTAGGCTATTCACAAGAATGGTAGAAGATATTCGAAGGCCATTCGCAAGGAAGGTAGTAGACCGAAGGCAACATGCCTAATTGTTGTAGTAGATCAGATGCGTGGAAGAAAAAGAGTCAAAGGAAAGAAGAAATAGAAGACTGGCATGGCCGGTTCAAACTAGATGGCTTGTGCTACTAAATTCTGGCACATACCATGTACTTTTACACGACCCCTGCACCTAAAGATCAAGACTTGGACCTCCAGCCTGGGAACTGTAGCCAAATGTGCGGCCGCACCATCTAAAGTTGAGTATAACATCTCCAATATGTGGCCTGCATGCATGTGCACGGGCTGCACTTCTTAGACAACTAAATGCACTCTCTTTTCAGCGGTCAACCCGGATTTACCATCTCCAGTTTGCAACCCGTGTGCTTTTGCACTCGCCGTGCAGTGCTGGATGTGTTTTATTGTACGACCCGTGCTTATGTGGATGCTAGGGTTTCCCTTTATTTTGGGATTTTCTAAGACCCATTTCCATGTACTATATAAAGAAAACTAGTGTACTAGGGTTCAATGAGACTTCATAATTTGTAATTTCTATTTCTAGTTCTAAGATTAGGTAGAGAAAGAAAAAATACTAAATCTTCTCTTTTCTTTTAATATTTCCTAGTTTATGCCCATGGAATTGAATCTAATGAGTAAATTGGGTTCAATGTCCATGGAGTAGTGTAATTACTTGGGGATTTTAATTATAATCATGACTAGTTAATAATTTTGTGAGATACTATATCTTCATATCCTTTATGTCTATGAATATTCATGTTTTGCTTGTGCTTGTTATTCTTGTAAGATGTATGTTAAATATATAGTCTATGATGCAACATAGTTTTAAACGTGATATGTATGGTGCCAGGCTTACTTGCTAATTGGGAGTGTCATGTTACGCGTATTATATGTTCTTGAGTACTAGCTTTGTGAGTGCATGCATGTATGATCATGAATACTGTACTGATCGTTATAGCCAATCAACCTCCCTGTAGGGTCATTAACTCGGCATTACTTAACAAGTGCGGAGGGCTTGAGATCAAAGATAGAGATTCACACTGTTTCTCTCATTCCTACTACTACACTACCTATGTGGTAGACAATTGAAAGACCGAGGTCGTCCACAGAAATGTTATGAATTTTACAATTAACTATACAAAGCTGCAATCTGGTTGTCAATCTGATCACGTTTTAGGAATGTTAAAGTTGCAAAATAGGTTTTTGTGGGAGGGGGGGTTATTTAACAACTACAAGCATGCAAGAACACAACTTAATAAAATAATATATCCCTAACACTTGAGGAATATTAGCGTAACATGGCATGTGCTATATTTTGATTGTAGAATCAATCACATTCAAGACATATAACCCTATCCTAATGCTTATTCCACGTATTGTGGTCGATGGTCAACACTTTCTCATACCAGTCATGTAGGGTGCTCTTGTCATTTTCCATCAGCACCACCTTCATAATTAGGGCAGTGCAACAACGATCTTGTATACTATGCAGATCTGAATATCCTTTCCTCGCCTCACATCACCCCCGGTACGATTATGTCTCAGGCACTAAACTACGAATGTTTCTCCCTATGCCTATTGAGGCAAAGGAATAGGCACCTTATCGGGTGCACTAAGGTTGTGAAACACACTAACCCTAGTGTTCTACTATGTTGTCTCTATCTGCAACCCTTTGGACCAACTCGCCAACTAAACTAGTTTTATTTCCAATCGTAATGTTGTCTCAGCGACGCATGTGCTCACACCCATATGGTCCCGAATTATCAATGCCAATATACAACTAGGTTTCTCTCCTCGGGAAATATCAATAAATGCGCCAACATTAAAGTAGGCTAAGGTGTATGCCAACATAGTGTAACAATTATGCAATTAGTATACAGGTAAATAAAAGGCCAACATAATGTTCATAAAAATAATAGGAAATGAAGATCTATAGAATCTCACAAAATAACTACCAAGGCATGCATACAAACATAGATCTCAAGCTAAATCACTACTCCCTAAGCATTGAACCCCATTATTTCATTGGATTCAATGCCCTTGGACAAAAACAAGGAGAAAGAAAGAAAGAAAAATATAAAGAAGGGTTATTCTGAGGAGAATGAAGTCAAAATGAATCCAAACTTAAACCTTAGCAAACATAGGCTCTTAATATAGTAGTAGGGATTTGGGCCTTGAAAAGACCTAAAAGTGACCAGAAACTCTAGTTGTCATCGGCACGGCTCGCTTAAAAGTACACAACCCATGCTGATGAGGTATGGGACGGCCTGAGTTCTCTAGCACGAACAGCCCACTGGGGCATTGATCTCAACCATTCAGCTACGCAGGGCTGCATCATCGGTTACAGGCAGCCGGCTGGGAGTTCCTTCTCAATGAGTTGAACGGTATGGGTCATGTAATTATTTGCTGACTACCGGCCGGATGCATGATTTTTCCTTTTAAACGATGCGGGCTATGTAAATCTTTGTGGCCTGTCGGCTAGGAGTCAATTTCTTCTGGGTTGTTAGCATGGGTTATGTGAAGGATAATAGATAGTCGACTGGTCTTTGGATAATGAACTTGGAGCGGCACAGATCATTTAGAATGGCATAAACCGTGCCCATACTTAGCCGTATGAGGCCTCCCGACTGGCACAGGTCATGTTGATCCTTGTGGTCGGTGCCAGAGCAACCAGGAACCATTGTATTGGCTAGCATGGGTCGTGTTGTGTAGTCCGGCTGTACTAGTTCCTCTTTTATTGCTCTTCAACGCTTTATTCTCCTCGGCTTTCTTTCATATTCTACCACGTTTTGACTTGTGGCCTTTTGTCTACTACCATCCTTACAAATGACCTTCTATTATCTAAGTGCTCATTAGAAACCTACTAATAAACTCACAAAAGAATATCTAGGTGCTCGTGGGGAATAGTGTCTATTAGATCCAATTAAGTCTACTAAACTCGGGATTAGATAAGAAAACCAACAACGGTCATCTAAACTTTTTGTAATGTAAACATAACTAAAACTACCAATCAACAAACAAAACATAATAACAAACGTGTCAAATGCATTGGTTAATGCATGCATTTAGGTGCACATCAATTCTCCCACAATTAAACCTTTACTCATCCTCAAGTATATAAAAACTAACAAAGATTCAAGAGGAAAATAGCATGCAAGAATAAATTACCCAATACATCCAACGTTATACCTAAGCTACCCTGGTTTCCCAAAATATTTAAAAATCTCAAAACTCTCACTCTCGCCGAAAAGGCTAGAGTAACATATCCCACAGTAATCAAACTAATGAAAATGCAAGTGTAAATCTGGTGTATACTTAGCCCACGGATTGAAAAATTTTGGCCTTTAGGCCACCCTGAGACTCACCCAAGAACCGGTCAAAACGGAGCCACGTCTAAAGTGGAGAAGACACTTGTGGGAAATCTCAAGATTCTAACAATCATGATGCAATCTATAATCCGAAACCCTAGTAATGCAGAGCTATATTGGGATCCACTATAAATATAGAAAGAGCAACACTCGCTCTGGTAAGTAGCACTAATAGAGAAATACTATTTCTCTATAGGAAAGAACAGACTTGATCATCAGAGCACTTTCCCCGAAATTACTTCCAAGGTCTTTCTTGCAGGATAGTGCTTACACTACGGTAAATGCCAACAAGCTCATCTGACCAGGAATACTATATCATTAGCGCTGTCTGTGGGATAAAGAAAATTTTCCTTTTCAAATTCATTTGTTCCCTTCAAGGTAAACATAGTTTTCACCAGAAGCGGAAGAGCCACAACCATCACACACCAGAACAAACAACTACGCGTAACTAGAATATGCACCCTAGCCAAGAACATGAGCTTAGAAAAGAAGACATAGATGAAGATGAAGAGAAAGCCAAATCCCTCAATACAAATCAACAAAAAGAGAGGACAGCTTTCACAGCATTATTAGAAGCAAATACAGAGCACTTGTATAACTAGTTTCTAGCCACTATTAAGCCAAAATCCCTAAAGAAAAAAAGTGAGTCAAGGGCATGAAATCTTTAATTACGAAGAAGAGTTAAAGGATATAAGGGAAAAAGATGATATGGACCGGTCACCACTAGCACTGCATCTTCTTGATTTCAAAATTCCAAAAGATTTCAAACAACCCTCGCATGAGAAAATATATGATGGGACAATGGATCCCAAGGAACTCTTACATTCTATAGCAATATATGAAATTAGTGACGCGGAAATTGAACTATTCTGTAAAGCTTTTCCTAT
>JAULKK010004955.1:0-10441 GCA_032355705.1 Rubia peregrina
GATTTATCTCTAACTTGTCCCCAAAAGGCTCTAAAGACCCCTTAAATTGGATTAACAATATAAAGGGCCAGTATATCTTATTGGACTAAAGTTTACAAATCTGAATTAATCCTTAGAAAAATCGTATCGCCACAAGTTCGAGAACACATGATTTATACAAGCAGATCGAGAACAATACATCGACGCGAACTACTAAATCGAGTTATCATCATAAATATAACGATCTAATTTATCAGGTGGAAGAATAAAACTAATGTCCGGAGATAAATCTTACACTTATTCAATAATAGAAATATCAATTAAAATAAATTGTTGTTTTCCATCTCTATAATAGGGAGATGTGGAAAAGAAAATTGATGAAAACTAAGATTTGTTGAGATGGAAGGAGAGTGTCGTGCCAAGGGTTTCTCTAAAAGAACGGTGCACACACTTTAATAGAAAGACATGAAAATAAAGAAAGTATGTAATTTGAAATGAGACAGGATAGTATTTTATTTGAAAATAATCATTGGAGAAATTTTAGTGAAAATAGCATGCTCTTGAACTTAATGTCAGATCACTACTTAACTCAAGAATTATATCTTTAAAATGTAAACATTATATTTTAGAGTAAAGTGTTAAAATAACTATGACTTTAGGTTAAAAGTGTTAATATAATCCTGTAAAATGAGAAAATGTCAAAATAGCCCCAACTTTATTATGTATGTGCCAATATAACCTTGCAAGCCGTTGACTCCAATTGTCAACGCCAGAATTTACCATATTTTCATGAAATGACAATGTTACCCTTGCTAAAAAAGAACCTTTTTAAAAAAAATTGGTATTAAATTATTGTCTTCTTCACCCTATTGACCGAAGACCTCTCAAATACTTAATCGTGTAGTTCACCGCAAACCTCTGTTGTGCACTATCGTTTATCGAAAGCTATCATTCTCTACAGCATCACTGATTGATTGAGAGGGTGCTTCAGCACCTCTGTTGTACCCCCCTTCAAGAGGGATCAATTTTTGGCATTGCTTGCTTTAAGTTCGGGCGGGGTTGTCCGGAGAATGAGCAATGGTGGGACTTGGTGAGGCTGATCGGATCTGGACTGCGGTGGGCAAGGGCAAGGCTGGGTGTGGCTAGGCGGATCTTAGCTGGGTTGGGCAGGAATTGACAGGCGTTGATGAGGTGTGGCTGGGAGAGGAACGACAGGAGGATAGGGTGGGATGTTGGGGGGATGGGGTGGGGCAACAGGAGGATGGGGGTGGGCGACAAGGAGATGGGGTGGAACGCTAAACCGGCCAGCGTTGATGAAGCATGGTTGGGAGGGGAACAACAGGGGAGATGGGGGGAACGAAGGTGTTCATGAGGTGGGGCGACGGGGAGATGAGTGGTGTTGGGGAGGGGGGTGGCGGATGGTACTAGGGTGATCGCCGATGAGAGGAGAGAGTGGCTGAGAGAGTGGAAGATAGAGGGTGGTTGTGGAGTGGTCACTGGTGGTAGGAGGGGTGGCTAAAAGGGTGGTGGGTGCTAGTGGAGAGGGTGTGATGGCTGGTGGTGTCTGGTGGCGGGTGATGGTAGCGATGGAATGGGAAAGAAATTAAGCTAAAATAACCAAGGGCGTATTCTTCATTTCGGGTCCATTCAACGGCTCAATTGGCCAGTCAATGCCGGAATATGGTTGGAAGGTTATATTGGCACAATTCATCCTTAAGATAGAGTTAGTTTAGCACTTTTTAATTTTACGGGGTTAAATTTGCACTTTCAACCTAAAGGTATGATTAGAAAAGTATTTAACCCTATATTTTATAAGTTAAAACATGTAATCATGTGTGTTTGAATGTTAAAATATAAGAAATATTATACTTATACAAAGTACAACATATAAGTTTATAAAATACTTTATTTAAATGTTAAAATGTAGTGTACAAGTCAAAATATACAGTGGAGTGTCCATAATTTAAGAACAATCCACATGTTAGAAGACCTCCACATAATCATTTACAACATTCAACAATGATTTAAATAAGTATAATTGACATATAACTCAACTAGTTTCTAACAATAACCAAACAATTACAAGTATATCTAAATTCCATATCAATCAAACTGATCGTCTATATTATTACATATTAGAGACTCAATAAAAAATATTGGTAAGAAATGCTAAAATAACCTTATGTTTAGGTCTACAGTGCCAATCTAACATTGTAAAATAAAAAAATGCATATCTAACCCCATGTTTTCATCGAAAATGCCAATCTAACCCTGTCAATGGTAAATGTGGCCGGAATTCTGTAAAATGACCACCATGCCCTCTCAATTCTTCCTTTCCTGCTCAACCCATGGTGGCAAATAGTGTGTCTTCTCCCTTTACGTATTTCCGTCCCTTGGTTCCAGAGATCGTGGGGTTTGTAGAGAATGCTCGGCCGCCGCTGGGCTTTGCGACAAAGATGATGTAACGATGTCTAGGTTTTTCGGTGAAGCGGCGGAAGTTTCCAATGTAGCAGAAACGGTCTCCAGCTGAGAGGAATACCGGGTGGCAGCGCCTCTTGAGTTTTTTGTTCCTTCAAAGAGTAAGGCAGACAGGGGTCGAGGAGGACAAAGGTTGCAAGAAGAGACCCTGATGCAGTCGCATTGCTGGTCTCCTCCATAGTGGTGGCTGGAGACGTTGTGGTGGTTGCAATTTTTGGTGAAAGCCGTTTTGCTTCATGATGGAGCTATGGCTTGTAATGCGAGAATAATGACCAGAGGAACTCCTACGTCGCTCAGATCGGCCAAAATTTCAGTTTTAATCGCAACTAGTGGTATTTTTATCTTTTCATATTAGGTCAACGCCAGAATTCCTCTAGTCCATGCCAGAGTAGTGCAATTTGGCTATATATGCAATATTGCTCAAAACTTTAGGGTTAGTTTCGCACTTTCAGAATTTACAAGGTTAGATTGACACTTTTACAAAATAATAGGGTTAATTTTGTACTTTAACCTTTTAAAAATTAGTTAGATACTAAGAACAACACAAAGTCTTATTTTAAACCGACTATTAGTTAGACGGAGTCATTTAATAATTGATGTAATTAATAGAATAATTTCTTTTTTATTGCAACGAGCTTACTATAACTTTAACAAACTTTTAAATTGTATCGTAATATATATAATTATAATTCGACCCTAAAAATTATTAAAACGAGATTTATTATTATTGTCTAACTGGAGACTTTCCCAAGAACCAAACTTTTAAATATTATTACACTAATTTTTGCACAAATGTTATAAAATATTCTAAAATATGTTATTTATCAAATTTTGTTTGAATTAAAATTAATTTAACTATAATTCAATTGGCTACTTAAAAATAATACCATCACGCTTCATTTAACATTCTGCAAAATTCATATTATTCTTTTTAAAATTATTATTGATTTGTGTGTCATTCAATGATGTTGGGAAAATTGCCCAACAATGATTACAACGAGTGGAATTGATATCCAACCTAACTAGTCTTTAGCAATAACTGATTTATTGCAAGAATATCTAAATTACATGTCAACAAGACTAACTGTATGTACTATTAAAGAGTAGCGATCCAATAAACCTGTAACATCGCCCTCAAGAATGTTAACTCACTTCCTGCGAAAATCATGACCACTTGGCAGAGAATAGCGTACCACGCATCAATATCTCTATGTCAGACAGAGATTTTCAACAAATGTAACACCACTTGATACAAAACACGATCTATGTTATCCAAACAGGAAACACCTTAAAAAACATAAATTGAGAATAGAACTCGTCCTAGAGAAACACACAATTTGTAAAATCAGATCGTATATATTCATTTAGTTCGATTCACCAATAAACTGATAAAATTGAATTGTACTAGTACTCATTTTTTCCTCGTTATTTATGTTACTCCTTACATATCATTTATCACTCTTATATATGACACAATAAATGAATACGATTAATTTTTGGTCATTTTATTGATGGATCCTATATAGATTTGGTTAATTTTTAATTTAGTTGAAATCCATTTAATTAACCGATCGAATTTATTTTAATTCACTTTTTTTCTTTCTCAATCTAATTTTTTATAAGTTTTTATTTTAATAGTGTCATTTGGCTTTATTTTGTTTTTTGTGGAAGTTGTTTTTCACCATTTATATTAACAACAGTTTATAGAGTAATTATAATTCATTGTGATAAGCAAAGTGGATTTATTTAATTCCTTGATATTGATATTGATTTTTTTTATTCAAAAGGTGATTGTTTGTGAAGGTTTGTTTTAATTTTTTTTTGAATTGATTAAAGAAAGAAAGAAATTAATTAAGGGTGACATTCTATAAAATTTTCCATTTATCTAGGTTTGTGTTTTTGTTTTATCTTTTTATTCTAAATCCATATAGATTTTTTTTAATTATTTCTACAATATATGATTTATTTTTATTTAGAGATGATTTCCTGTGAAATAATCTAAACTCTAGGTAGAGACATTTCTACAATTCATATCTTATTCTTCTCCACATCTTCTCTCCCATGAGAAAGGTCCCTACCGAAGATGTGGAGAAGAATGTGAGAAGAATTACATAATGGTTTTTGTCTAAAGTTTAGTCTGCCTAAGATAAGACTGTGTTTCGTGAGATGGTCTCCTCTGAGACAGCCTAAATCTTAGGCGATGACCTTTATGCAATTCTAACTATATTCCAACTCTAGGGACCTATATCTAATAATTTTACATGGACCTATCTCAAATAATTTTATAGGGACATATCGCTAATATTTTTACATGGGTTTTTTGGTCCAATTTTTCCCATAATTTTCCCGCCATCTACAATCTGCAAAAAAAAAACTTATTTTTAAAATGATTTCAAAATGCAAAAAAAAGAAGAAGTAATATGATTAGCGAACTGAAAATTATAAATATCAGCAAAAAAATAGCAAAACATCAACGAAAAATCATTAAAAAAATCAAATAAAAAATTACAGCAAAAACTATATAACAAAATCAAAAAAATTATATTAAAAATATATTAAAAATTAGCAAAGAATTGGGGGAAAAGGTTGACTACAATTAACAAAAAATAACTGAAAATCATAAAAACATCAACAAAATTTAAATTATCATTTAAAAAAACTACAAACATCAACTCATATCACCCAAAAGATAAAAACACCAATTATTATCATCTAAATTTCATCCTGAAAAATGAAAAATGTCAGCATAAGGAAAAAAGCATTAAAAATCAACCATATCACCAAAAAAGCTACAAACATCAACCCCTATCACCTAAAACTCATCTTGAAAATGAAAAACATCAACATGAGAGAAAAAAAACTAGAAACATCAACAAAATAACTACGGTACCTCAAGAGTATAAATTATTCACTCTGAAAATTATAAAACATCAACAATTTTTTATTTAAAAACTACATATATCAACCTATATCACCAAAAAGCTACAAACATCAACTCTTAACACCTGAACCTCATCCGGAAAATGAAAATCATCAATATAAGAAAAAAGACACTACAAAATATCAAATCCTATTACCAGAAACTCAATCAAAAAATAAAAAACATCAATATAAGAAAAAAATACTACAAAATATCAAATCCTATTCCCATAAACTCAATCGAAAAATGAAAAACATGAACATGAGATTTTTTATAAAAAAAAACTACAAATATCAATCCATATCACCCAAAAAACTACAAAACATCAACTCATATCACTTAAACCTCACCTGAATAATGAAAATCATCAACATAAAAAAGAAAAAAAGCTATAAACATCAACAAAAAGCTATAGTACCTCAATCATCCGGAAAATGAAAACCATCAACATAAGAAAAAAGACACTACAATCATCAATTCCTCTTACCAGAACCTCAGCCGGAAAATGAAAAATATCAACATGAGAAAATAAAAAATAAAAAATACAAATATCAATCCATATCACCCAAATAAACTACATAAACATCAACTCATAACAACTATACCTTACCAGAATAATGAAAAACATCAACATAAGAGGGTGAAAAACTACAAACCTTAACCAAAAAATTATAGTACCTACACAACATAATTTTTTCAGAAAAAATATGTACTAGTGAGATTTGAACCCAGGTTTTAGGTTCAATCCACTACACCAAAGAACTTTTATTAGTCATATATTCGGTCAAATAATATTTAAATCTTAGCTGTAAAACTTCAAGAATATTCTTTAAAAAAAATAAAGCCTCAGCTGAGACTCGAAGTCAGGCCTGTAACCTCAAGAGATAAAATACTAACCACTACACCAAACAACTTTCTATTGTTTATGAATTCAATCAAAAAATATTAAACCTCATTAAATCTTTGGAAAAAAATAAAACACAAGATTAAACCTCACCTCCATGAGCAAAACCTCAACATGCCACCGTCAAACGCCGCCGTTGATGTCTGCTGCCACCTCAGACCGGGCGTAAGCCACGTACGCCTTCTTCTTCCTCCATTGGGAACGTGCATCACACACGCCCTTTTTCGTTAGCGAAATCCATCGATGACGCCTTCATCTTCCACTCTGTTGTGCTCCTCTTCCACTCCGCCGCACCGTGACAGTGCTCCACCGCACCTTCGCTGAGCTCTGATTGCACCTTCTCCGTCACACAGATCCGCTAGTAACCAATGCCTTCTCTGTCGAATAAACGCCTCACGTCGCCGATCAGAGCACAAATGCCTATCGCCGTCGATCGATGTAGGATATCATAGACAAACGCCAATCGTCACCGATCGTTGCACAAACGTCGGAGCGCAACAGTGGATCTGTAGAGCCTAGGGAGTTGCTATCTCAGATTCAAGAGTTTCGTCGCAGCACTGACGAATTGCAACGAGATACTGACAGAGGCGAGGATTTCGGTAATATTCCAGTGAGTTACCGGTAGAAGTGGCAGAAGCAGTTACTGATCAGAAGATGAGGAGAAAAAAATGAAAATTCTGATATTTTTATGATATATATACTATTTTAATAATTGCACAGTAGGTCACTAATTTTATTAGCATATTCATAAATAAAATGTCATGCCAAATGAATTTTCTTATAATTGTACAATAGTACCTGACCTAAAGTTTACCCTGTCTAAAATAAAATTTTGTGATAATATTATATGCGATAAATTTATTACACAAACCATCTAATTTATAGTTTAAAGTTACATCAATCTACTCGTAATCTATTTTTTCATAACATAAATAATTCATTTTAGCTGTAAATTGGGAATTCAATTTACAACCCCTAATCACGTGCTCAAGAATATTGTACTCCCTCTATTTCTCTATTAATGACATATTTACCTAATTGAGATATTTTCTTTTTAAATGACACACTTTTCATTTTTGGTAAGATCCTTTAAATTTTATTCACTCATTCTATTTTATTTTTTACTTTCTACATTCAATTCCACCCACTAATTTTCTTCACATAAATCCAAACATCTAAAGCTATAATGACATAAATAACAAAACAGAGTGAGTAATTTAATTAGACAGCATGAAATAAAAAATAATAATGGTAGGAGTATAGAATCTTCTCTTCGTCCCAGCAGAATTAGCATATGTTTATTTTTCAAAGTCAAAGTTGCCAAACTTTGATCATAAATATAAATATAAATTAATATACATATAAATGTGATATATTGTTGAATTTATTTTAACATATATTTTCTAAATATCAACTTTTTATACGAAATTGGTATATGTAATTAGAGTTATTGATGATCAAACATGATGATTGAAGATCGTATGCACAGTAAATGTGTCAAATCTGTCGGGACAGAAGGAGTATACTTTTGGGGAAGGTGGGGTATGAAAGGGAAGGATGGTACTGTTACTATTACAATTTACATTATTTTGGATTGTGGATAAGAACTAAGAACCAGAACCGAACTATTGACACTGATCTCACATGCATGCATAGCAAAAATACAATAATAATTGGCTTAGCACATACTCCCTCCGTCCTAGCAGATTTGACATACTTTCCATTTTGGTCCGTCCCAGCAGATTTGGCATACTTTATCTTTTCCCAAATTTAGCAAACTTGTAAGGGCCAAGATTGCCCAAAATTTTGGTCAACATTCATCAATTAATCATACCCCTCCAAACATGTAG
Organism: Rubia peregrina; assembly: GCA_032355705.1. Lineage (NCBI taxonomy): Eukaryota > Viridiplantae > Streptophyta > Magnoliopsida > Gentianales > Rubiaceae > Rubia > Rubia peregrina. Next base: position 8,132 of record JAULKK010004955.1, read on the forward strand.
GCCACCACAATTCCTAAATTTTTGGGTCAATTCAACTCATGTCATTTCTCTTGGGACTTAGGGAGTACTTAGTACTCCGCGGGTCACTAAAATTGACTCACTTTTTTTATGATAATTTTTTAACATTAACTCCTTCCCTTCTTAGCAAATACTAGACTGTTTTCATTCATTCATTCATTTTACCTTTTACTCTTTTAATGCATTCTCCATCACTAATATACCTTTTTTAAAACCAAGTATCAAAACCAAGTACCAAAAGCAAGTGAGCGTGAATAACATTGTTATTATATGAGAATAATGATAATCTAAGCGACCAGTTTATAAATTGGTTTTCAATGGGAAGGTGACTTGAAACATGTCACTTAGCAGTTTCCCCTTTTCTCCTTTACTTCTACTCCTTGTCGTATTTATATTTTGATCTATTTTTAATTGTGTATGAAACTATTATGAGATATTTTTGTTTTTTTTAAATTACGTATGAAACTACTATGAGATATATATATTTTTAAAAATACTTGAATATGTAATTTACAGATATTAATTGTTGGATTCCTGTAACGTTTTTATCTTCACTCATAATGAAATGAAAGATTGTACATCAACTAAAATAAAATAACACGGATAAAATGAGTTTCTCTCTCTGGGGATTTGGGAAGATCCTGCAGAGAAATATGATAATATCATGGAACGAAAGTGTGTTAAATAACACAGCAAAACAGAGAGAGAAATAAACACTTGTCTCGGAGGTTTGAATATCATGATTGGTGTTCTAGTTGAAACTGGAGTTAAAAAAGAAAATGAAAAGGAGGTAAAAAGAGGTTTTGGGGACAAATGAAAAATAGAAGACAATTATGAAGCACATCCAAACGGAAGAATTTGGTTACTGTGGGATCATAGCAGAGTGAAGATATTTAAAAAAACTGGTGACATATAAAATTATTACGTGTGAGGTAAATAATAAAAATGGAGTTTTGATGTTATGGTTCACTGCTATATATGTAGATAATCAAATAACTATGGAAAGATACTGAGAACGCCCACTAAGTGATACAAAGTTCTTGGTTTCTTATTGGCGATTTTAACAATGTTCTGAGTACTTCAGATGGGGGCGGGTGGCAATGAATTTGACCAAAGGAGTATCCCCGCCAGCGCCACCGAAAAATCGTAGCCCGCCGACTCCACCCCGCCCGACGTCACTCAACCCTGGCGCCATCACGATGCCACCCTAGCCAGCCCTACCCCGACGTTGAATTAAAGCCATTGGAACGCCGATTGTGGAACAATGATGGGCTGGAGATGGTGGAATGATTGGAATGGTTATCTGGGGTTTTCGATTGGATAGGGAAAGGGAAAAAATGAGAAAAATGGTAAAAGGAAGAAAGAAGGGAGGGTATAACTGCCTCTTAACGTTTTTAATTTTTAATAGAAGGGTAAAATGGTCATTTCGATGATTTCAGACCAATTTGACCGTTGACATTTTGGTCAACAGAATCTAGGGTTATTTCCGCACTTTCAGATTTTACAAGGTCATTTCTTCAATTTCGACAAAACACATGGTTAAAAATGCACTTTTCTCAAGAAGTTTTGTGATAAGCTAATGGTTGATTTTGATTAATAATTTGTAGGAGATCGTAAAGGAGATGATGTACAATTTTTGAAGAAAAGAAATGAAAGTCTACTTCTTTAAAAACAAAAACAAAATGCAAAAAAGGTGAAAATTAATATATTAAATAATATGAATCATAATTGGGTTATAACTTATTCATAAATCACCTTACAAATATCGCAAGAGCAAATATCTATTTGGAGTAAAATCCATCCGTTTATAGGCTCTCTCGAATCTTCTCCGCATTTCACGCTCCTCTTCTTCAACTTATCTAGGGTTCCGCCCTAAGTTGATCGACGCATCCGCTATGATAAAGCCAGAACACACCCCCTCTTATGCCCATATGCTAAACAAATCCTTTACAGATGCACTCGTCAAACCCTCTAGAACTCTATTCAATCCAAAACCAATTTATAAAGTTCTTCAACTGATGTAGGACTTTTGATCAATGGTAATTTTCAGCATAATGGGTTTGCGGTGGCTTCATCTACCATAACATTATTGAAATTGGTTGTTAAGGAAAAAATCCTATTGAAATCGTTTAAATATGTGGATTTGATAGAGAATCATCGAAGTATATTTCAATAATGACAATACATTTCCAACAATGAATTTAACAATAAAATTAGGGAAAATTCCAAAAATAATATGGAAATTGCTTTAATTTCCCAAACTAGACCAAATAGTGTTTTCATGTTTTGCTA
>JAULKK010004962.1:0-20352 GCA_032355705.1 Rubia peregrina
CTCAACAACCCAATCTACACTCTTCTTCCAAATATCAACAAGTATCCTAGGATGGAACATCTACCGGTTAAATTAATTGAGGTAGTTTTTCATTCATTTAATGTTCATGTAGCACTTTTATTAACATACCTTCTATAATGACTAAATATTTTAATTAAGTATGCTGACTATGTTACATGTTATATAGTGTATATAGATCGTGTTCATGATTTTAGGGCTGATATTAGGGTAAATTTTAGAAAAACAATCATATTTTAGTATGTACAAAGGTTGAATGTACGACATCGGTCAGTGCATCAAAAAGTACGAGATACAAATGAATAGTAACCAAGGTCGCATTTAGCAGGAACTGACTGGAACACGTATGAATAAGGAACATCGATTGTCATTTGGATACAGCGACCTCAGTCATTTCAACATGCGACGTCGCTTTCCTGCATTGGATGTTTAGATTTATGTCGTACGATCTCCGCTTTATAATTTGTACATCCATTGTTACTTGTGTTATCGTTTTAATAGGAAAATGAGAGTTATTCATTGTACAATTATTATTTTAATATATTAAAAATGTTGGTTTTTGTAATTACAGTGAAATTACTATTGACGAATGATTGCCAGGCCTTCTAATATTAAATAATCATATACGGTTTGACAATCGATGTTCAACCAATTCATATGCTATCTCCCATAAAATCATAGCCAAAATAACTCTTGAACGACGTCGCTTGAAGCGAGGTCTTGTTACCGACGTTGGCCAAATAAAATGACATCATATTAATCACCGTTCCATGTCAATGTGCAATGTTGCCTTAAATGCTCTGTGAAATTGCTTTCCATATGAGCGATATTGAGGTGAACGAGGTCGCACCTTTTCTTAACCTATCATATGCCTTCATTGCGATAGGCGACGCCACTCCATTTAGAAGCTGAAGTCGGTTATGACGATGTTGCAAGTATGATATACCCTGTTCGACCAATTACCATTGATCGATGTCTGTCACAAAACTTACCGACGTTGGTTGGAAACCGAGGTAAATAGTGTTTTCACGTCTGTTGTGAACTGAGTTAAAAACATACCTTTTACTCCGTGTGTATTTACCTCAGTTCTTCCAGGACTAAAAACAGAATTAAAAGGTCATGTAGAACCGAGGTAAAAGATCCTGTTTGTTGTAGTGAAAGAAGTAAAAGAAAAGGGGGAGGAAAAAAGAAGAAGAAAACATGATGGCATTTTTTACTTTCATTTTTTTATAAAAATTTTCCAGGGGTAATGGTCATTCCTTAAATTCCAGCCAAACTTCCCATTGACAATTTAAATCAACGCCACACAAGGTTAGACTAGAACATACATCAATGAGTTAGGGTTATTTTGGCACTTTCTCCTTTTGCAAGGTTATATTGGCACTTCCAGTCCATAGTTACGATCATTTTTGAACTTTTCTCTTTTTAAAAGTGATAATTGTTTGCAAAAACATAATACTCCCTCCATCCCATAAAATTGGTAGATTTACTTTTGACACAACATTTTAAGAGAGGTAATGTGGCAGGGAATAATTGTGATAAATTAGGGATATTTTGGAAAAACAATGAGTCTAGTCTCAAAGTTGTTAAAGTTAAAGGGGACATGGTGGAAAATTAACAACAAACTCCTCAGTATTTTGGATAATTTTCAAAGTGTGCATATTTTCGTGCGACGGGGAGAGTACTTTCTAAGTAATTTATGGTCCAGAAAAAATTAGAAAAAATAATAGCTATACAATGATTTTGATACGTCTACTATATCCATCACTGGACAAATAACAATTTTCATTACTATGTCAGAATAATGGTGAAACTAACCAACCTAATCATCTAAGCAATGACTTCTATTACCAAAACACATGGGTTTATTCACTTTCATAATCATCATCATCATCTCCAAAGAAGAAAACATAAACATCAGCTACAATTGTCTTGATATTCCCAAAACTACCATCAATCCTCATTTATGTAAGCACACTTTATTCCTTCCTCGTAAATATCAATGTATATTAAATTTGAACACAATCCATATACAACACAAGCAAAATACAAATACAAAACGTAATTGTTCAATTGTTCCATTCCTAACTTGTTTCCATTGAATGCAAAAAACTAACAAAAAAGAAACAAATAAGCTCAAAAACACAACACATCCTCGCAGAAACCTCCAAAGCAAACATGCAATTGAACTAATCTCATTCGGAGGTGCTGATAGATATAGTGCATCATATATAATGTCCCATAAAAAACCTACATATACAATGAAAATAGCAAAATTTAAAACACCTAGACATGCACTAAAATATATGGAATAAAAATTGCAAAATAGAATGCGGACATTTGATATAATCAAGGTGGAAAGGAATAAACAATGTAAGTCTATCATTCAACGCGTTGCTCTTGCATTCAGACTGATCTGCACCTAGAAACACGAGTTAGCCAATGCCGTTAGCATAATTATTAGTATTTTTTGTATGGTTGATTGCTAGGTTTAGTTGGGTTTACATAACAAGGGGTTTAGATAGAGTTTGTTTGTTTTCTAGTCTAAATCCTTAGTTTTGTATATTTATTTAGACGTAATGGATGCTATGCCCTTACGAGCATCCAAATCCTATTTTTTTAGATTCATTATAGATCGCTTGTAAGCACTTAGGAGTGTAAGGCTATTCACAAGGATGGTAGTAGACCAAAGGCCGCACACTTAATTGTTGCAAAGGATGGAAATTCACCAAGGAGAGAGGAGTCGAAGCTCGGACAAGGTTGAAGACTGGCATGACCATTTTCTATAGCATAACCCATGCCAGCCAATTGGTGTTGTGCCTAAGTAATTACACAGGCTGCAAGGTATTGCACGGCCCGTGCGGTTCAAATGGCTCGTGCGACTAAGTATGAAGCATGGGATATTCTATATTGCATGGACCGTGCACCTTGAGTCATAATATGAAGACCAGCCCACATCCCATTATGTATTGTATGGCCGCACCATTAGTTTGCCAAGATTTCAACTCCCGTCGGTTGCCCGGGAAGAATGGTACGGGCCATGTCATCCGGAATGTCAAAACATGCTTCCATCCGGCTGCCCACAGGGATTCACATGGTCATTCCACTTAGATGCAAGGAAACACGGTGCCAGCCGACGACCTGTGCACTATTGCACGGCATGTGCTACCGCCCAACTGGAGTTTACCTTGTCTTTTTTAGCCTCTTCGTGGACCATTTCCTATCTATTTTAAAAAGAGACCTATGTCTACTAGGTTTTAAGTTTTGCTAGTTTAATTTTCATTCTTCTAGTTTTCTAAGAGGAGGTAGAGAGAGAAAAGAAATAACCCTTCTCTCTGTTTTAATCATCCTAGTTTTTTCCAAGGTCATTGAATCTAATGGAAAGATTGGGTTCAATTCTTAGGGAGTAGTTTATTTTCTTGGGGATTTAAATTTGCATTCATAATTTGTAGATATTTTGTGAGATTCCAATATCTCCCTATCCTTTTATGTTAATAAATATTATGCTTGACTTGTTCCTTAAATTCTTGTTAAATGCATGATTGATATCCTATGTTGGCATACACCTTAGTATATGATTCATGTACGGTGCTAGTATTTTTTTCCCTTAGGAGTGTCGCAAGGGTTATAGGGGGAGTGAGAATCGGCAACCGCATGGGTGTATGCATGTGGGTCGTGATCACCGCTATAATGACTGTATGCTAGTATAACTGGAAAATGGTATCACGATAGAGAGGGCATCTCATGGGACGCTCCATTCTTGAGACGAAGTTTGTAGATAAGAGGGTCCTCAAAGACCTTAAATTGTATAAACCAGTCAAGAAGCTCTAGAAGAGGATTAGGTTAGAGGTCTTCATGAAAAAGTCCGCTCCCACCTATACTAGGTGCACACTAGAGTTCCTAGAGACCATCAAGTGAGCGGTCAATAGTTTGGGTGAGAAGGTGTGTAGGTTCCACCTACAGGACGAGGCCCGATCTTTCACTTTCAAAGACATTAGTGAGTGCTTTGGGTGGAAGTACGTGACTGAAATAGATGGTAATGCCAAGGATATTTTAGTGTTTGACGTCTATACAATTTTAGCCCGCTATCACCCAACGACCAAAAGAGAAGGCAAGAAAGAATTGCGATATAGTTCACCTGGAACTTAGGTATGAGGCGAGGCTTTTGAGTATAGTGGTGATGTGTCATGGGGAGGTCACCATTATTACTGAGTTGGGCTGCAGGATCATGTGGGTGATTTGTACTAGGCGAGCCTGCCCTGATCTCGTGCAAGACTTTATCACCCAGTGCTATGACATTTCCAAGAGGCCAACTGGAAAGATAGAAGTTTGGGGCATGATACCACTCTTATATGCTCATTTTAGCCTACCGATTGAAGAGGGTATGTGGGAGAACCTGCACTCCATATAGATCTTTACTTTTGGAGTTATGGTGGAGGCATCAATGATATAACTAGAAGATAGGGTAATTTACTGGCGCTATAAACTCTCCAGTTTCATAAGACTCCCTTTGTCCAGGAGGACCAGGCTAGACTCAACATTCACACTGCAAGATCTTCTTATACAACCAGATCGGGGTGAACAGGTAGTAGTGGATGTCCCACATATTGAGCAGGAGGACGAGCAAGAAGAGCATGACAATGGAGCCCTGATGGACAAGGATCCGGTTCATTAGCAGCCATTGCGGCCTCACCCCTTAGACTAATAATTGATTTAGCGACCGCCGGTGTTTTTCAGTTTGTGGCACCTCCTCCAGTCGACCAGCCATTTGCACTGCCACCTTTCCACAGTCCGATTAATGTTCAGGATTTGCCTTACCATTCTAAGAGGTATTACTTTAGGTATTCACACGAGCATATTGTCTCTCTCCAAGAGGACTATTTTGGGGATGTGACCAGATAGAGCAGCCGTAAGACACCAGTCATTGAGCCACATCAACACAGCATCACCATTCCTTCCGAGCATCCGCAGTACAACCCATTTTGGGAGCATGGTTCACCAGGATTTAGATGGCTATTTTCCTCTGATGAAATGTAGTCCAACCACTGAGACATGAGCCAGAGTGGATGCAATCTTGGGGGATTCTATCTTTGGGGTTCAGTAGGATATGAGCCACATTTCCACTCAAGTTGACTTTCATGTTGATGAGACAACTCACAAGTTTGACCGGGTGGACCATCAACTGCATTACCTGAGGATATATATGGACTTTATTCATTACAATATATAGGAGATCATTGACCAGTTGAGGACCGCGGGCATCGAAGACCGGCACACTCACTAGGAGCCGCAGAAGCAGGGAAGTAGAGTAAGACATGGCGGACAACATTGAGAATTGTGGTGTTTCTAACTGTTTCTTACCTTGGTCACATGCATTGGGTACAAGGCATGAACTAAGTGTGGAGAGGGGTTGGAACACCTTCATATGGGGGGGCATCTCATCCGTTTTTCTGCTTATCTATTTATATTTGATTTGGATGTTGATCATGACTATTATTTTCCCAATTTCTTTCCCCTCATTTGATTTTTGAACACTTTTTTTTGGTTAGTTTTGAAACATTGTTTTATAGGTGTGAGGGCACCTTATGTAGTTTGTGTGGGATGATGGAACACTTTGGTGGTTTCATTTTTCTTTTACTTATCTTGTATTATGAATCTCACATTTAGGGAATTTTGTGCTACCCAAAAAAAAATATGAAAATTGAAAAAAAGAAGAAAAATCCCGGCAAAGTCGAAAACCCAAAAGGGTACGTAGCCAACAATGGGAAAGGTTGAAAAACCTATGCAAACGTGAGAAGCTATGGGGTGGTAAAATGTGAGAAGTGAGGAAACAATTATGGATTCTAGGATGAAAACTTGAAAGGGATCCTAGGCAAAATGAGAGAAATTTTAAAAAAATCCTATGCTTCTCTTTGATTATTTTTTGAAGTCTATTTGGTGTATTAACATACCTTCACACTTATATTTGGTAACTTCACCTTTTATTGGTATGATTGGTTTGATAGGGTTGTCTAGGAATAAATGTTGAGTGTTTTGGGAAACACTTTACATGCTATGTTCCGTTTAAATCTATGCTCGTTCTTGTTTATTTGAGGACGAATAAAGGTTTAAGTGTGGAGGAATTGATATGCACCTAGAAGCATGTGTTAACCAATACATTTAGCACAATTGTTAGTTTGTTTTATAAGGTTGATTAATAGGTTTAGTTGGGTTTAGGTCACAAGGGGTTTGGATAGCCTTTGTTGGTTTTCTTGTCTAAATCCTTAGTTTTGTAGATTTATTTAGACCTAATGAATGCTGTGTCTTTAAGACCATCTAGATCCTATTTTGTGAGCTTCATTGTAGATCACTCGTAAGCACGTCAAAGTAGAAGACCATTCGCAAGGATGGTGGTAGATATTAGAAGGCCATTTGCAAGAATGGTGGTAGATATTAGAAGGCCATTTGCAAGGATAGTAGTAGGCCGAAAGTAACGCACTTAATTCAAGGAAGTAGATGAAAGTGCGCCAAGGTGAAAGAAGTTGAAGCCAGACAAGGCTTAAGATTGGCACGACCATTTTCTATAGCATGACCTGTGCCAGCCGATTGGTGTGGTGGTTAAGTAATTTCATGGGCCGCAAGGCATTGCATGACCTTTGCAGTTCAAATGGCTCGTGTATCTCATTATTAAGCACAGGTCATGCTATATTTCAAGGTCCGTGCAACTTGAAGTCATAATCTGAAGACTAGGCCACGTTCCATGATGTATTGCATGTCCGCACCATTAGTTTTCCAAGAGTTCAGCTCCAGTCGGTGGCCCGTAAAGAATTGCATGGGCCGTGCCATTCAGAATACTAAAACAAGCTACAACTCAGTGGCCCGCAAGGATTTACATATCCGCACCGCTATGATGCAAGGAAACATGCTGCTAGTTAGCAGCCCGTGTACTATTTCTCGGGTCGTGCAACACGGGTCATGTTCTATTGCATGGCCCGTTCCGCTCTCCAGCTAGGATTTACCTATTTTTGCCTCTTCAAAGCCCATTTCATATCTACTACAAAAAAAGACATATGTCTACTAGGGTTTAAGTTTGGCTAGTTTAATTTTCATTTTCTTAGTTTTCTAAGAGGAGATAGAGAGAGAAAGGGAATAACCCTTCTCCATTCTTTTAATCGTCCTAGTTTTACCCAAGGGCATTGAATCCAATGTAAAGATTGTGTTCAATGCTTAGGGAGTAGATTATTTATTTGGGGATTTAAATTTGTATTCATGATTTGGTAGATATTTTGTGAGATTTGAAGATCTTCCTATTCTTTTATGTTTGTGATTATTATGCTTGACTTGTTCCTTAAATTCTTGTTAAATGCATGATTGATATCCTATGTTTGCATACACCTTAGTATATGATTCATGTATGGTGCAGTATCTTTTGTCGCATTGGGAGTGTCGATAGGGTAATATGGAGTGTGAGAGTCCGTGATCTTGGGGGGTGTATGCATGTGGTTCGTGAGCACCACTCTGATGATCGTACGCAAGTATGATTGGAAAATTGTAACTCGATAGGTGAGGGCATGATAGTTTGTAGAAACTACAACCGTAGTAACTCGACCTTTGTTGTTTCAACCCTAGAGTCATCATGATATGCCAATCCCTTTGCCTCTATAGTCTAAGGGAGAAGCATTCATAGTGGAGGCTAGGGATGTAATTGTTTATGAGAAAGAGGAGCGTATAATGGTCAGGTTACTTGATGCCCTTTCTTAATTACGGAGGTGGTGTCAATAGAATAAGACATGAGCACCTTTGTATTATAGACAAAGGAAAGTGTTGATTATCAACCACACTATGTGACATAAACACTAGGATAGTTTTATATATCTTGTATTTGATAGAATCTAGGATCAAAGTATTCTACCGATATGTAACATATATGTCCCCAAGTGTTAGCTTAATATAGTTTACTCTCTTATTCTTGCATGTTCAGTAATTGATAGATAAAACCCTCCAAAACTATGTTTGCAACATTGACTATTCACGACACGCACTCAGATTGATAACATGATTGCGAGTTTGGTATAGTTAACTTTAAAACTCCTAGCATCTTTGTGGACAACCACGAACTCACTTGATACCCTTTTGTAGTTTAGTAGTGAGTACGGGAGCAATAATACAATTCTCTATCTTTATGAAGCATCCCATGGGTTAGTTCTGTCTCCTGAAAGGTTGGTATTTATTAGCGCCCCACGGAGTGCGGATCACATACCACATTTTATCCACTTGGATTTTTGTTTGCATTATCTAAACATTGATTTTTATAGCTTAGGAATGTGTGTGAGGAATTATAATTATATGATCATTATTATGGTGAGTGAGCGGAGTCACCTGATAGCGGGGCAGTATCGAGTGAAAAAGTGATTGGGTTGTGTGGATATGAGTAGAGGCACTATGTAGTTGCCCATGGTGGCTGATCAGCACCCGCAGGGTCGTACATAACCTTGTGGGAAAGCTTAACCCACATGCACTTCACAAAGATAGAAATTATAAGTTTCTCCCGTGCTCACTACTAACCACTATGGAGTAACTAATGGCAAGTCTGGGTTATCCACAGAGATACTAGAATTTAAAGTTAAATATACACAACCTACAATCGAGCGTCACCCCGATTGTGTGTCGGGAATATCTAGTGCTTTAAACATAAGATTGGGGGGTTTTTGCCTAACAACTAAGGATCATGCAAATAGAGAGAATAAAAACTATAATTAACTATCTATGGTGACATTTACGTAGCATGACAATGAATGACTTTGATCATTGATTCCATCATATGCAAAACATATAAATCTATCTCATGCCTATGTCTTACAGAAGCTACCACGCCGCCTCCATAATTAGGTAAATTGCGTCAATCAAACTATGAACATGCTCCTCTTTCCTAATCAATCTCACTCCTAATGCAAACAAGCCCATGTTTAAAGGAACAAAGCCTTTCGTAGGTTGCAACTATGAGATATGAGAGTGAGGACAATACGTTTCAGGCACTCCACTATGAACACCAATCCCTAGTGGGAAAAGGCAAATGAATTGGCATATCATGATGACTTTAGGGTTGACAGGACCCTAGTTGCTACACAACATCCCTAATCACTACAAACTATTATGCTAATTCTACTAAGAGATAACACACCTATTACTTCACCAATTTTACCTCAATTTTTTGCCTTAGGCCAAATAGCCAAGGTAAAGGTTCTTTTACCTCGGTTCCTTTTTTCAAATTTAAAAAATATTATTTACCTCGGTTATTAAAAAATTGAGGTAAATAGTATGTGTTTTACCTTAGTTGTATGGTAGCCAAGGTGAATGTTACTTTAATTTGAAGTAAATAGTTTAACCGAGGTAGGTGCCACTTTGGTAACATGTGTTTGTCCAAGCAGTACTAGTCATTCATGAGATTGGTGACTTTGCATGACTATTCGGTTGACCGAATGTTTCACAATTCTGAGAAGCGGCATCATTTCTGTCGAGATTTGTTAAGTATATGTTGGTCCTCTGACCTAAGTCAATCAAAATTCCCAAAATCTTCTTCCACGTTCAAGGTGGCTTTACAAAATCCAATTCCTCATTGTTGATGGAGGGCAATAGGGTTATAGGTTGTGATTTAACTCTCCACTCTAGTAGCAAGTAAGTATTCCATTCCTAAATTTGTATTTTTATTTTCAAATTTAGGTTCTAGGTTTGTTCAATTGATATGAGAGGATGTGTTTAAGTATGAATTGATTGAATGTTGACATTGCATAATTATATATGGTGGATGTTATGGGAGCATGATAATGAAGGTTTTCATTGAAACACACACACACACACACACACATATATATATATGTATATACATACATACATATATAAATGTGTGTGTGTCTGTGTTACTCTAATGATTATCCATATCTTATGACTCCATGTATTGAATGAATGTAAGTGTATGTACTTGTTCCTAAGATATGAAACTAAATAATGTATACTTATATTTTTGTAAAATGTAGAAACGTTGATGGATAAAACCCATTATTTTGATGAAGATCGAACAAGTGAGGAATATCAATCTATTGTAACTAAGTTCATTAAATATGCATTCGTGAATGCCACAAAGAAGAATTCAATTGTCCCTCCAAGAAGTGTCGGAACACCACTATTTATGAAGATGTTATTGGTTTGAAGAATGACTTGTTATATATAGTTTTGATCCATCATACAAAATTTGGTTTTGGCATGGGGAAAATGTGGATGATAATACTAGAAATGAAATAGATCAGCCTGACAAGGATGATAGGATGGATGAGTTGGCTGGGGAGATTGTCAAGAACTATAGTGGCAATTCTAACAGACTTTCAGACTTGCATGGACATAATGAAACACTTCTATATGATGGATGCCCTGAAGAAATGACAATATTTAAAGCTATCATTCAGTTGATGAATGTGACAGCTAAGTATTCATATATTGATGGTTGTTTCTCCGCTTTGTTGAAAGTGTTGAAATGAATTCTTCTGGTTGGTAATAGAATAACACAAATGGTACATGAGGTGAAGAAGGTACTATATCTGATAGGTAAGGATTATGAAAAGATTCATGCATGTCAGATCGATTGTATCTTGTATAGGAGCAATCACTTGAATTTGGAGGTATGCCTGAAATGAAATACTCCTAGGTTCAAATTGAAGGAGGTGGAGGTGGAGGTGGAGGTGGAGGTTGATGGAGAAATTGGTAAACGTTGGATGAAGAAGGTTTCTTTCAAGGTTGTATGGTAGCTACCTATTATTCCTTGGTTGAGAAGATTATTTCACAATCTTGAGGATGCAAAAAAATTGAGTTGTCATGCAGATTTAACAGTTGTTGATCTTGAAGTCATTAGTCATCCATCAGATGGTGATCTGAGGAAGAAGATAGATGCAGCATTTCCTGTCTTTGGGAAAGAGCCACGTAACTTGAGGATTGGATTGTGCACGGATGAAATAAACATGTTCGGTAATATGAGCAGCAATCATAGTTTGTGGCAAGTGGTAGTAGTGATTTGCGACTTGCCTCCATGGTTATACATGAAAAATAAGTACATTATGTTGTCTCTAATGATCTCCAATCCTAAGCAACCGAGGAATGATATCGATGTGATAGTAGGCCCGTACCCCCGTATCCGACTTTGTCAACATATATTGCTTTCGATTGACTAAGAACAAAGTTAGTTGACGCCACCCAACACAGCATAAAGGTATGAGTAAATATATTAAATTATTCATATGGCAACATATTTCATTCTATGTTTTAAATTAGTAATTCTTCTTGTCTAGGATAACTTCTTGTGCATACTACCTGGCGAACTTGTTAATGGAGAGAGCCACATCGTGGTGGATGGTAAAGTGTACACATCTATACGAGTGCATCATCATAAGCCCATCGCAAATGATAACGTGGTGGTCAATGTCACAAAGGCCCTGGTAGATGGTGTGGTTCTTCCAGTCCCAGAAACTGAGGCAGGGGTGGTGGACGAGGCGTTTGGAATGGCCCTTTTGTTTGGTGGATATTTTGGAGGACAAGCCTACAAAGAAGGTATAATGTGATAATTGATATACTATTATTAGTGAGTTGAGACAAATGTTTCGTACATAAATTTTAAGATTGTTTTAATGTAGATCAAGACAAGGATTAGTAGCCCTGCAAAATTACCCAATCCACGTGGGGATCCTAAACCAACAAAGACTCGTGTTTCTAGAATGAAGCAACCATCATACAATCCCTCAAAGGATAGTTCCCTGATTAACATCCAAACAATTGTGACGGCACACCCTCCCTCATGTTAATACAAAATTCTCATTGAAGAAGTGAGTATTTTTTGGTATAGGGTAAATCTTATTATCCGGAAGGAGAATTTGGAATACTTGTTTAATTTCAATAATTTTCCGCTTCCCGTGATGTAACTACATTGCTTGTAAGTATTAATGCATCACTCTAACTTGAATCATCGATATTAATAATGTGTTTAGCTCTTGCATGTTTATATCTAACCATGTATAAGACTAACCATGTTTATAGACTCTTGCATGTACAATCCATTTCCAAATTCAAAGGTTGGATAAGGGTTCTTTTCCCATTAAAGATCCAACATCACCATGTTGCTATGGAGGATGGTTCGGTATATTTGAGCTCGCAGTTGATGCAAAAGGACAACTCCATATACATTGCACCTTATTACGAGCGGTGAGTCAACTCTACTTACTGCATTAGTATTGTTTGGATTCTATTAAAGATTATTGGATTGTATTGAGTTAATGGAGATTTCATTTTTACAGCAAACATTGGATGGTGGCCATAATCATTCTTCTATCAAACATGGTGTTATGGTTCGATGCATTACATCAAATGCCCCTGAAAACTATTTCATTTGCAATTACTAAGGTGATGACAAATCACATGATTACCAAGCACAAAGGATGAACTTGGAAGTCCCTCAAGCTTACAATGAGCTTAAAATTTATATTATGAAATAAGGATTTGCTATAAGGTACTTAACTTTGTGTTTGCGAACAACATGTCCATTCGAATAGCATAAAAAACAAGTGGCCTCATGTGATAGTGGTTACTATTGCATGCGCTTTATGAGGGACCCGATCTTGTTTGTGAGGGAAAATCAATTTGATCTACAAAGGGTTTCTATTATTCTCACCTATTGAATATAATCAATAATATCCCGATTATGCACAACCTATTTATCAATTATGAGGTTACTCGTTGTTATAGTATTTTTCCGAGGAAAAAAACGCCGTACCCCATAAACCTTTTGGAGGATGTACACAAAAGTTGGACGCTCTTTATGATGGTAAAGAATTTGAAGCCTTTACTTAACCCATCTACCATATGAAGAACATCGAATAGGTTGATTTTTTTAAATTAAATTATCATTCTCTAAAATGCCCATTGATACTATCCATGGTATTTTTTGACACCTTGATATAGATATCTACCTAGCTATGGAGTATCAAAGGTAAAGTTCATTTTGTGATAATTTTAATAATCAACTTTGTGTATGGAAGGTGTAGTTTCCATGGTTGATGTAGTAACATGCAATATTAAAGGGCATTTGGTGTTGGGTCCTCTTTTCTATAAATATGAATTGCTATATTTTAAACTTCGACCGACGTCGCGCAATATATATCACAATTCGACTAATAGGATCACAGATATGCGATATCACTCAAAGTTCGCAAGGGTTACTGATGGGATACAAAATAGAGCGACTTCGGCCAAACATTTCAAGATGACTTTGCTCTATGAAACACGACAGAATAAGCGACATCGCAGACTGAGTGAATGGAGCAGAAAATTAACCCTAGTCAGGCCTATAATTGCGACATCAATCATTTAAAATGATGTCATGTTTATTGATATGCCACGTCATCAAATAACTGATTTTGTCAACCGTAAAATTGAATAGTACAACATCGCACTGCCTCTAGAACATTGAAAATGCATTTTAAATGCGACATCGCTCACTACTCGATCAAAGATTTGTCAAATTATCAATTTCTCCAGTTTGCATAAAAGAAACCGGTGTAAAAAATAAAATTAACTACAGTTCAAACCCACAATAAAAAAAACCATATTGAGCGATGTCGGTAACAAATTCATTCAATTTTTCTTACGGTCCAGAGTGACTTCACAAAATTTCTAGTTTACACAGATCACCATGATATTGTACAAAGATGGGGTAGTCGGTAAGCACATAATTGGTACCGACATCGCTCTATTGTCGACAAGGTCATCAGGTGATGAGTATTTACTTCGGTTCTTTTCATGAAAAACCGAGGTACAAAATAGTTTTTACCTAGGTTTCGAACTGAGGTAAAAAGTGTACTTTTTACTACACCCACATTTACCTCAGTTTTTAGAGGGATGAAAACCGAGGTAAAAAGCCCTGCAGAACCGAGGTAAAAGGTGCTGTCTCTTGTGGTGTTCTATCGGGGTAAGCTGAGAATTTCCCCTCGTTAAGGATCAGTTAGCGTCCCTAAGATGAATCATTATTACATGACTTGCCAATTAGTTTAGAGTCTACCGATCAGGATGGTACTCTCGAGGTAGCATGCATGCATTCACCTTCCCGGCATTCCCGAACATATAATATCTCAAATCTAATGCTCCCAAGATACAAATTCAAGCCTAGCACGATGGTATACGACACATGAATCTACAAGTGCATCCTAGAACATACATGTCATACATCTTATAAGAATATAAAGAATAAATCAAGCACAAATATTCATATGAGATTAGTGGACTACCATGGCGTCTTGCACGACATTATTAATTAAAATATTAAAATAAAATTTTTATGTACATATTCTGTCCAATACTTAAAATAATTGAAAAATAATAATTTTAATTAAAATTTTAATGTTTAGTCATCTAAGGAAAATTATATGAGTTATGAAATGAAATAATTAATTTAGTTAAAAACCGTTAAATATTGAATACAATAAAAAAAATTATAATACTTCATTGAAATTATTTAAAAAGTAATTTTTTATATGTAGAGATTCATTTTAAAAGATTATCATAATTATTTGTATCTCATTGCAATGAATAAAATTAAATATCAAATGACCTTATTCGTCTTACTAATTATAAATGTCCTCATTTAACAATTAGTCAGTCTAAAATAAAATTTTGTCATGTAAAAATAAGAAAATTATATGCAAATATATTTCGATAAAAAATACTCTATCATTGCATAAAAAGAGTTCAAACATTTTATTATTTTAGATTATGTGAATCTTTGGATTTTCTTAAGTGATATATATATATATATATGTATATGTATGTATATATGTGTGCGTATATATGTATGTATATAGTATAATGGAATATTTATAGTTTTAAATATATCTTTAGAAGTTATATTTTAACAAGCTATAATTAATTATATACAGTGAAGAGTTAAAATCAATAACATGTTATAACATTAGTGTGTTATTTTAGACAACTTGGGGTTAGGTTAATCAAAATGACTTCAATTTCATCGGTTGACAACACCAATATACCAAACCACATAAAGAACAATTTCTATTATATGGTGCTTGAGATTAAGATAGGGAAATATAAGAATGTCACAAAGTCAACATCAAGTCATAAATACAAATACTTCCCCAAGAAATAAACAACTCTAGAGACATTGAATCCAAAGCAATCATTAGATTCAATGCCATAGGAAAAAAAACTAGGAAAAATAGATGAAGAGAGGAGATAACCTCATTCTCTCTACCTAATCTTACATCTAGGAATTATGCCCCAACCTTCTACTTAGTGAACCCTAGTAGACTATTGGATGCTTATATTTTAGGTGTAATTGTACCTTAGAAAAACCCAAAAGGAGTGGGAACTCTAGCAACCTCATTGACACGTGTCGTGCAATAGTGCACAGCCCACACCGAAGGGCCTTAGCAAAAGCATGCGGGCTTCTGAATGGAAAATTGTTCCGATCTTCTGAGCGCTCCCCGTACAAAAGCATGCAGGCTATGCCTAGAGTATTCAGCTTCTTCTTCTGAGTGCGTGGTTGCACAAAATCTCGCAGATTGCGGACTGGAGTTTGGATCTTCAACTTATGAACGCACGGGCCGTGCAAAAGATCGCTCCCCGCACCTTGACATAGTCTCCTCAGCAATTGATTTGGCACGAACCGTGCAAATATACACGGGTCATTCCGGTCTTCATTTCTTCCGAACATGACACATTTTCCTCGATGTATCTCTACAACAATTCTTTTTTGCTTGTGGCTTTCAGTCTACTACCATCCTTGCGAATGACCTTCTACAATCTACTATCATTCTTGCGAATGGCCTTCTAAACAATCTCAAGTGCCTACGCGAAATCTACAAATAAAAACTCACAAAAATTGATCTAGATGCTCGTAAGGACATAGAATCCATTAGATCTAAAGTAAGCTACAAAATGAGAGATTTAGATAAGAAAAGCAAAAATGGTCATCTAAACCTCTTGTAATGTAAACTCACCTAAATCTAGCAATCTACCACAGAAAAGATAACAAAAGATATATACATGCATTTGACTTCTCATCAAATTCCCCAAACTTAAACCTTTACTCATCCTCGAGTAAATACGAACAAGCAAATATCTAAGCATACACTAGCATGCAACGATTTTTTCCAAAAAACCCAACATATTTTCCTAGATTACCCTAGCCCCCAAGATATAAGAATCTCTCACACTCTTATATACCTAAAACTAAACTAATATAAAACCCAAAATGTCATCCAATGCGAGGTTAAATTATTTGAATGTATGAAGCTAGCTTTACTATACAAAAGAAGCTACCAAAAGACAAGTCAAGAGAAACATAGTATAAGTTTCACTTTCTCTCATTTTGCCTAGGAGCCCTTTTGAATTTTCATCCTAAGTTCCCACTTTTTTTTCTTTTTCAAAGCTAACATCTCACCATTTTCCACACCATTTGGCATCTCACTTTTGCATAGTTTTTCCCACCTATCCGGGCTTTTCCCATTGTTTCCAAAGTTGGCCTTTTGGGTTTTCAACCTAGCCGGGTGTATTTTTTTTCTTTTTTTAATTTTTCAATTTTTTGTGTAGCAAAAATGCCCGAAAGTAAGTTTCATATTACATGGATAATAAAGAAACACAAAAAACACCATGAAATATTTCAACATCCCAAAACTAAAACCAAAAAGTTCCCTCACACCTATAAAACGAGTTTAAAAAAGAAAGAAATAAAAATTTGGTTTTAAAAAACAATGAGGGAAAGACAAGAAAAATAGTCATCATCCACAAGATAAACAAGACAGGAGTAAAATATGAGAACAAGAAAGATGCCACCCAATTGAGTGGTCTAACTCCCTCCATCACACTTAGTTAATGCATTATCCTCAATGCATGTGACCAAGGTAGGAGAAAAGTTAGAATCACTCAACCTCAATGCCATCCGCCAGGTCTGGCTCTATACCCTTGCTCGTGTGGATCCTGGTAAGGGTGATCATCTCCATTGCCCATAGCTCTCATTCACTCTGTGATATCTGCCATGCCATAGTAGAGGTAGCCCATATCCATCCTCAGGTACTGAATTTGCTCATCCACCCAGTCAAACCTGTATGATGTCTCTGCCACGTAGCTAACAAATCTATCAGTGAGGTGGCTCGCATCATACCGGGTCCCAAAGATGGAATCTCCCCAAGAGCGCATCCACTCGGGCTCATGCTATTGTGGCTGGTCCCACGGGTTATAGGATGAAGTTGACCGTCATAACCCAGGTGAACCATCATCCCACAATGGGATATACTTGGGATACGATAAATGGTGATACTCATGCTGAGAGGGGATAAAGATGTTATGTCTCGATGGCTCGAAAGATGAAGGCATGCGTCAACTGTGTCCGATCAGATCTTTGAACAAATAAGTGTGATGAGATACGATGTCTCCCATGAACCCCTAGAACTTTTACCCTAAGAATGGTAAGACAACTGCTCTATGTGAATAGGTCCTGAATGGAATGATGGTTGCACGAACTAGTGATTATCTAGGGATGGATGTGTTGGCTGTGTGTCGAACTGGTCCTCATTCATGGGAACTCTCTCATCGATATCCTACTCAGCTTGGTCGGATTTTATGAGAAGGTTTTGAAGCATGAACGATAAGATTGGCCCTCCCAGCTAAGGAAAACTTTATCAAGTGACCATCTTTATAGTGCCAGTAGACTTGTGTACCTTTAATCTGAATTATTTCTGCCTCAACTAAGGTATCTAAGGTGAGAGTGCATGTGGTATAAGGGTTTTCCTAACGCCATCGCCCATCAGTAGGCCAAAATGAGCTACTAGGAGTGATATCATACCCTCAACGGTTATCTTGCCCCCATCTCTCGTTTATAATCACCAACACTGGATGATGAAGTACCTTACAATATCAGGGAAGACACACCGTGTGCATATCGACCACAACAACTGGCAATCATTAATGGTTGAAGTGGTGGTCGCTGCATAGCCAACTACCACTGTGATCAGCAACCACGCTACATGCCTCAGTACAGGATGCACTATGTCACTATTCTTGCTCATCTTCTCTAGCGGACGTAGGGTGATGGCTAACTAGAATGGTCCAAACACAAATCTTGAGCAATATATGGCGATGCCCTCGTACTTGCGATGCCACCTGAAGCACGCGGCGATCTCCAAGTAGGTCATAGAAAGGGGTTGATCTCCCAAATGAAACCTCGCCACCTTGTCGACCTGTATATTAGTCTTTTTTCTTGAGAGTAGAAAGAATCTCCGGAGTATACTTAGTGCACATAGGGGAAGACTTTTCCACGAGGAAATCTAAACCAATCCTCTTCAGTATGACCTTGACTTGTTTGTAGAGCTCAAGATCCTTAAGGATCATCTTGTCCAAAAAACTAGTCTCGGGGATGGGGTATCACGATGTTCCCATCACTCCTGGTGGTCTGCATTGAGTGTCTGCAAACCCATAAAAGGAACACTCCAGCCAACTCTTTGTCTATGCATCTCAACAGGCAACACAATAATACAGAGCAGACTAAAATATAATCACATTCCAAACTACCCCAACAGTCAACCAAGTTGCTCCCAGAAATTATACAATCCCACAATTCACAACAAAAATTCTAAACCCAATATCCTAGCAAGCAATTCAACAACCAACAACCAAACATTTTCTAATCCTAAAAGAGAGGAATCTGGCCTTATACCTCATTAGAGATCGGAGGTGGATTTTTGTGATTTGAGACCCGTGAAGTGTACGGAGCTCCTATTAAAGAAAAATCCAACATTCCCCAATGCTCAGATCAAAGAAATTTTGAGTTCTTAGGAGAAAGAACTCGAAAGGGCTGAACTAGGTTTTTCAAATAAGGACAATTCTTTGCTATTTTAGATCGGATTTTTAATTGGTTTTGTGTGGAATTACTGTAGGATCGCTTTGGGACAAGTTTTGTTGAATTTGGACAAGAAATGAGAGAGATATGGAGGATTTTGTGTTCGGAGGGGGTGAGTTTGCGAAATAGGCCTGGTTCTGCTAGAGGAAAGCACAAGGCTTATATAAGAGCATCATGCCCGTTGATTGGTTAATTTAGGGTTACACGTGTAGCATTCATGTGGAACGGCTCGTGCCATTTGAATGCCCCGTGCTAGACACACGACACGAGGGTTGCACGGCCCATGCCAGAGTTTTTTCTTCTTTATTTTTTGTCGTAAACTTTCCCTACAACCATAAATAAAAATCAAGCATAATACTATTCGAACTCAAAATTTGATGACTATTATTTCCTTAAATACTACCAATTTGATGACTAGTTTTTTGGACAAGATGATCCTTAAGGATCTCGAGCTCTACAAACAAGTCAAGGTCATACATAAGAGGATTGGTTTAGATTTCCTTGTGGAAAAGTCTTCTCTTATGTACACTAAGTATACTCCGGAGATTCTTTCTACTCTCAAGAAAAAGACCAATATACATATCGACAAGGTGGAGAGGTTTCATTTGGGGGATCAGCCTCTTTCTATGACCTTCTAGGAGATCGCCACGTGCTTCAGGTGGCATCGCAAGGACGAGGGTAGTGCCATAAATAGCTCAAGATTTGTGTTTGGACCGTTCTAGTTAGCCATCACCCTACGTCCGCTAGAAAAGATGAGCAAGAACAGTGACATAGTGCATCCTGCACTAAGGCATGTAGGGTGGTAGCTGACCACAGTGGTAATCCTAAAAGAGAGGAATCCGTCCTTATACCTCATTGGAGATCGGAGGTGGATTTTTGGGATTTGAGACCCGTGGAGTGTACGGAGCTCCTCCTAAAGAAAAATCCAACATTCCCCAATGCTCATATCAAAGAAATTTTGCGTTCTTAGGAGAAAGAACTCGAAATGGCTGAACTAGGTTTTCAAATAAGGACAATTCTTTGCTATTTTAGATCGGATTTTGAATTGGTTTTGTGTGGAATTACTGTAGGATCGTTTTGGGACAGGTTTTGTTGAATTTGGACAAGAAATGAGAGAGATATGGAGGATTTTGTGTTCGGAGGGGTGAGTTTGCGAAATAGGTCTGGTTCTGCTAAAGGAAAGCACGAGGCTTATATAAGAGCATTATGCCCGCTGATTGGTTAATTTAGGGTGACACATGCAGCATTCATGTGGCGCGGCTCGTGCCATTTGAATGCCCCGTGCTAGACACATGACACGAGGGTTGCACGGCCCATGCCAGAGCTTTTTCCTCTTTATTTTTTGTCGTAAACTTTCCCTACAACCATAAATAAAAATCAAGCATAATACTATTCGAACTCAAAATTTG
>JAULKK010004984.1:0-10439 GCA_032355705.1 Rubia peregrina
TTCTTCTAATTTACACTTTAAACCTTGGTCTTTCCATGACTTATGGAAAGACCGTCTTTCAAGAGACGGACTCATTATCAAAATAATTTTTTTCTTGTAAATCAAAATATATTAATAAATATCACTATTTCATAATCTATACAAAATAATAGTTATAAAACTCTAATATAAATAAATTATTTTCTTATAAAAATCATTAATTTATTATTTTTATGCAATAAATAACAATATTTTTTATATTTATATTACTATTTTATATATTTCAAATGAATCATACCTTTTCATTTATTTTCAAAGTAAAACTTATAATATTATAATTATTTGTAGGGAAATATTTCTAGCAGTTGAAGAATGGTCGTAAGACCGTGTATTTGGGTTACAAAAAGTTCCCCCAATGAACACAAGTTTCGAGATGACACGGTTCATTTTGTTGGTGAGAAGGAGAGAGAAGGAGTCTAAACCATTAACTGGGGTTTCCATCCACAAAAAGGTAAAGAAATTGAATTTTGTACTTGGGAAAAAGATAATTAGGGTGGGTGCCGTGATTGATAGATCGTGGAAGAAAAGATCAATTTTCTTTGATTTTTCATACTTGGAGAATTTGGAGGTTCGACACTATTTGTATGTAATGCATATTGAAAATAATGTGTGTGCAAGAGTTTAATTGGCATGTTACTTAGCATTCCCAGGAAGAAAAAAGATAGCTTGATTAGAGAGGAAGAATTTGTTTGAGCTTAGTATTCTATCAAATCTAGCCCCAGAGGTGAGAGGGAAGTGAACATACCTACCTTCTGCCCTTACAATATGTCAGTCATAAGAGGAGATCAGTATATGAGTGTATTCAAATAATAAAGGTACCATTCAGCTACTCTTCTTATGTTAGTCATTTCATGAATGATGAATTGTGTCTTAACCCTTGAAGTCGTAACATTATCATGTCCTAATGAAAAAATTATTGCACGTTGCCATCCGAGTTGTTATGGAGAGGTACGTTAGATTTTTCCGTTATGCGCATGTGTTTCTTCTTCAGCTCTATTTGTCAAAAGAATATAAGCAGATAACTTAATGAGTTGGAACGAGAGAATGTTTTAGTGTTATGTAAGACGAGAGGTACTTTCCCCCTTTATTATTTGAAATCATTGTTTGCCTCGTGATCCATTTGGTTAGGGAACTTTGAATATGCTGTTTTGTGGGGATGCATTGGATGTACCTATTCGAGCGGAAAATGAAAGGTTTTCAAGGGTAATATTCACAATTGCGGCTGACCGGATGCTAGCATCGTGCAAAGGTACGTCACCAAGAAGATAATTGAGTATTGTACTTTGAACTTGGTTGTAAAGAGAGCGGTTGTATTTCTTGAACAAGAGCATGGTGGTCGGAAGAGTGGGACTCCACACTCCAAAGGTACACTTTATACACCCTTCAATGTTGAGTTGATGAAAGTTCATCTATATCTTTTAGGAAATAGTAGCGAGACAAAAATATATGTTCAAGAGCACATGTTACTTTTAGATGAACTCCATCCAGATTGGATGTTGATTAAAATACAATTGGAGCATTCTACAACGTTTTTGAATTGGTTTTACAATTGTTTCAATGTGCACGACATGCCCAGTAAGCTTCGTGCATTTGTAAGGACACCCAACTGAACCGACAGAAGATACTAGGGGTATAATATTTATGGATTTAGTTTCTCTGTGCAGGAGAAGGACAACACACAAAACAGTAGTGTGTACATTGAAATCGAATCTATATGGCAAGCTAGTAAGAAAGACAAAAATTCTATTGATGCAGTGATAGATTTTATGGGGTGATTGATGAAATTTGGGAGTTGAATTATGATGAGTTTAAAGTTTTTATATTCAAGTGCAGGTGGGTGGAAAATGGGACCAGGGTTCATTCAGATTAATCAATGGGTTTCACAATGGTGGGCCTGAATCGAGTGGAATAAGAGGATGACAAGTTCATCTTAGCCGCTTAGGCACACCTTTTTTTTTACATCAAAAACCCTGGAAATCATAAGTGGCATGTTGTACTACATGGAAAGAAGTTATATTTTGAAGAAGGGGTTGATTGGTCCATCACAGCATGAAGTCCAGAGTTCCTTCAGCCTTTCCTAGTTTGGAGAACGTTGATGGGGCACTTCTAGGTAGGCGTTCACATGGAGATGAATTGTGGGTAGACGAGAGTGGTCAAATTGTAGGGGTGACGATTTTATGTAAAGGAAAATATAGGGGGGGGGGTTCATTAAGTTGGGTAGTGTAGTTCTTTGGATTATTTTGTATATTCCCCAATGTCCTCTGTATTCAACTTATTTCCATCAAAAGAAGAATATGTTCCGAACGTAAGTTGCATTGTTCATTTGGCAAGGTTTTAATAGATTTTTTATAACAATAAGTGGCATGAAATTATGACATTGGTGACAATTACAACCAGTGCTAGAAAATAGAGTAGGTGCTTTGTTTTATCATAGCAGTAGGGAAGGTATAGACACTGGTTCAAACAACTGGTGCTCCATACTTAAAAATAATTGTGTTACATATCTCTTGGGTCTGGAAAATATTAAAATGTGCATTTAAAGCTACCCCGCGCAGCTGCTTGAATACAACATAGGCACCAGTATTATCCAAAATGGCACCGATTCACTTATCGGTGCTGGATACTTCAAAATATTTTGTCTTAGCTCTCGCGTCTACAAAAATATTTAAAAGAGCATTTAAAATAGCCACACACAACTGCTTAGTTACAACATAGGTATCAGTATGATCCAAATAGGCATCGGCTCACTTACTGGTGTTGGGTACTCAGAAAAAATAACTCCACTTGCTCTCGGTCACTTAAAAAAATATGGTCATTTAAAGCATCCCCACACAGCTTCCTTCCTAGAACATATGCACCGGTAGGGAACTCATTATATGGCGCTGACTTCAATTTTAGGGTTAAAAGTAAATCACTTGTGTGTTCTTCCTCATTTTGAATTCAAAACTTAGTAGTTTCAACCCCAAATCTTTCACACACCCATATTCACACCTTCCTGATAACCATTCACAAATAAGAAGGTAAGCTCATTTTTGTGGTTAATTCCTCATTTTGTATATTATTGAATTGCATTTTGGTGTTGCCAATTTAGTGATTTGATGCCTCAAATTTTCTTGGAGGGACCTAAGTGGTAAAAACTTTACTCGTAACTCCAATTCAAATCCGTTCGAACGTGATGGTACCCTGAACACCCTCAATGTATTTTGCAAATTCGTAACGGAATAATTATCAGGGGTTGGGCGTACAAACATATCCATAATCAAACCCAATTTCTTTTGGTTACTTCTAAGTAATCAACTATAATTTACTCTAGAAGATGTTAGGAGCTTTTCCACATTTGATCAGTAAAAATAATATATTTTCCGTTCTATATTTCGGCAAGAATAATTAGATTCGTCTGATTCGGAGATATGGATAATATTGAAACACATTTTTGGCCACTATGTAATTTTCCTTAAATGTGTTCGAGGCACTTCCGTTCACCCGTTCAGACTCTAATCTCCAAGTCGCGATCGTCTCTTTTTTAATTGCATTTTGTGTCCCCGCTATTGTGATTCGCCACCCCCAAATTTTGTGTATGAACCTAATTAAAAAGTGAACTTGGATGGACAAAAATACTAGCACTGACTGCATTTCATTCATACAAGAGCTATCTTTTGGTGGGGAAATGAAAATTTTGAATTCTCGACAAAACATTTGGAGGGATTTTTTTTTGAATTTTTGGATTTAGCATTGGTAGTAGTGCATAGGCACTAGCCAGAATACAGGTGCTCCATACATAGAATCATTTTTTTTCTCTTTGCTCTCTGGTCCAAAAAAAGTGCACTCATTCAAAGGAGTCGCACACAACTACTTTGAATCAACATTGATCCTGGTATAACATGCATAAGCACCAGTTTCTTTTACAAGCGCTCTATACTTAGAATCTATTTTCCAGTTTGCTCTCGGGTCCTAAAAAAATAAAGGTTGCCCATATAAAGTAGTTGTACGCATCACTATAACCCAAATAAGCATCGGTAGGTATACAAATGCTCTATACTTAGAAATTTTTCCTTCTCTTTGCTCTTGGGTCCCCAAAATATATTTAAAAGCCATTTAAAGCAGCCATACACAACTACTTTCAATTTACTTGGGCACCAATATACGCATCATAGGCACCAATAATGTGTCGGTGCTCTATAATTTGAGTTTTTTCATATCAGACGTGCTTGTTTTTAAATTAAATAGGCACCGGTATCCTCCCCTATATATCGTTGCCGACTTTGGGGTTATTTAAAGTAAATTTGTAATGTCCAAACACTTCATCTTCTCCAAATCAACCCACGATAATATTCTCTATTAATCATCCTTTAACCCACAATATCTACACTTCATTATGCCTTCATTGCACTCCAGTGCTCATCCATACTATATAATATTCAAGAACTCATCCTATTTGGATTACACACTATCCTTAGAACCCATTGAAAGTTCAAAGAAAAGCTCCGAGCATTCCACCTTAAATAACTCTTCGATCTTATTATCATTCAAATGTATGTAATCCTAGTGGAGAAAAGATTTTTTCCATATTCTTTTCTTGTTAGAATTTACTAAAATTACTATGCATGCAATGTGTTCGATGAAATGTCTCATAGAATGAAATTCAATATTTTCCGCCTAATTTTTTTCCTCAATACAATGCAATAAATCATATAATGTTGTTGTTTGTTGTCTTAGACATGAGATTAGGCTGAAATGGTTTGCATATGAGTATCTTCTTGTGTTCTTTAATATGGTCATTTGGGAATGTGTATATGTGGTTGTAGTATATTATGGAATAGGATCCTTTCATGCGTTTGACCAATGTATGCATGATTCTTGAATATGGATATAACAGTGTTGAGTCCTTGCTTGTATGTGGTCAATGATTATGCTTGTAAGCCCACGTACAGTTCTTGGGTTTCATAACATATTATCATGGCTTGTATGTAAATTGTGTAAATTCATTAAGGTCATAGTTAATTATGGCCTTGCGATGACCTAAAAAATATTTGGCATTGTTTTGTAGCTATCATACATGTCACCAAAATATGAGAAGACCCTATGAAGAGGAAGAGGAGTGGACCACAACCGAAGAAAATAATTATTAAGGAAAAAGAACAACATCTAGAACCCAAAACCGTGAAGCCGATGGCTTCCCTCAACATGAAATTTGAGGAAAATTGTACTCCATTAGAAAATACCATAGATGATCCATTGACGAATTTGGAGCCAGAGCGAAGGGGAAAAAAAGGAAAACCCAAAAAAGATGACGTTCCAAAGGCTGGTGCTAGGCGGGGGAAGAGGGCATTTGACAAGTTTGAGATTACCACTTGGTGAAAGCAATGTGGCACAGCCTCATGTCAATAGGTGATGCTTGCAAAAGAAAATAATCTGGTTCTGGTGGCATTTGAAAGTCACGAAGACCAAATTATTTGCACAAAGAATTGTACTGATTTGGTTGCATATTGGAATTAGGCATTACACCGGCACATAAAATTTGGATCATGGAAAAATTAGCACGAGGTCATAAATAACGTCAAGGAAGAGGCCTGGAAAGATATTTTAGTAACTTCCTTAAAATTTCTCAATGTTTTTATATTTGGTATATTTGTGTTGAAAATATTTCTAATTTTGATATGTGTAAATGTTGCATTGCTGGAAAGCTTCAACTTTTAAAGCAAGCTAACCCCGGATCAATGGAATAAAGTGAGGACGGACATGTTTAAAAAGGCATGCGACAACCACAAAATTGAAAGACAAAGATGGAAAAAAAGTACATACATGATACTGAGAGCTAGGAAAAAAATCAATAGTTAAACACTGGGAGCGCTACAAGGGGAAAGATGAGTATAAATGTTTTGAGTAAATGCGTCAGATAGAGAATTTTTAGGTGATGCGGGGAATTTCTTCTGGACCATCATAATGTTTGGAATCGGCCCAATGCTCCCAGCTAACTTCATGAGACTTGTAGAATAAGACCCCATGGACCTTGCTCCAATGCCTGAGTTAGTTTAGTGGATAACATCATATGGATCTTCTTGGGGAAAGATGTTGTTACATGTTCTGTTGTTCAGATCACTTATTTGTGTCAGGTGTATTCCGCAATCCTTGCAAATCATCAGCCATGTCCCTGGATTATGATTTTAGTGGCATGGTTATAGATGAGAGTCGTTCCTTCTTCTGAGTTTGCTTCGTTGGTTTACTGTAAATTAGATGCTTCTCTTAGAGAGGTTCTCTTTTATCTCCGACAGATAGTTCTTCTCTTTAGTGTAGTCCTCTTTCTTCTCTAGCAGGCAACCTTTTACTTGGTTTGAAAGACCAGGAATGCTAGCTTTTCTCAGGGCTTTGCATGAATAGGGGAAGTGTATATGATAAGCCCCCCCAGCCAAGTGGTTAATGCGTATGAAGCTGTTGTAATTATATGTAGGAAAAGGATGAAAAGTAATGGTATCATGATGTTGGGCATATTTTTGACGAAGTAATAAGGTGCATCTAAGTATTCATTGGATGCTTGGGTAAGAAAGTATAAATGCACTTCTACCTTATTTTTTGGGAGTTCGCTATAAGTGTATCAAATATATGGGGTGATTTCTCAATATATAAAGGTGGTTAAGAACTTATCAGTAGTTCAATAATCGTTAATCATTTGGAAAAAATATCTTTTGGTGATAGTATTATTACGTTAGGTAATTTAGATTTACTGAAAAAAGTATTACTTTTGTTTATCTTCATGTGACATTATTATTCCTCCAAATGGGGGAGTCATAATGATGCCACTGCCTAATATGTTTAGTGTATATCCATGTAAATTGCAGTGTGACATGTCGCTCCTTGTACCTGATTACGTGATAAGCATTTTGGAGGCTTATGGTGTTGCTCTCACTCAGATACATCCTCAGGGAATAGCCATACTGAATGGTTTTGGACTTCTATGGCATATAATAGTTATTGATTTCAGTGTGTCATTGTTAAGTGCTCATTATAAATTATGTGAAATGGATGTTGGTGAGTCTACAGTATCATTCAAGTAAGTTATTGAAAGTGTTGAAATTATAAAGATTTTCATGAGGATTATGGTGATTGGGAAAATAAGTTCTTATATGTGAAATATTTTTACCAAAATGCAATGCCAATATGGAATGAAAACATTGACTTAGATCGAGGAATGGAGTGAAAAGGAAGGATGGATTTCCTAAGGGAAATGCTAACTAATATCGTAGAAGTTGGGAGTCATGCTGGTTTTGAAGGTATCATTTTGTTTCGATTTATAAATTGGAACCTACGTGATTTTATTAATTTTTAATTTTTCTTGTAGCCGTAAGGTTTTGTGTCTTAACGAAATCCTTACTTCGTGATTGAGATGCGAGTACATCTGTTATATGCCATGAAACCAATCGCTTGAAGGAGGGGAATGGAAGTACCAAACATGGAAGGGGAGTCTCGGAGGATTTCGTCTAAGTTGATAAAAACACAGGACAGTGTACCTAAGGTTTATAGTGGTATGACTGTGACTAATGGTTATGCGCAAGATTATGATATTTTTTGAAACAATTGTTTGTGATTTGAGTCCTACACCATTAAATTTATTTTAATGAATCAAGATGGAGAAGCACTAACCAAGAATGCTCAACTTATTGTCGAGTGCATCAGCAAGGTGAAGAAATCAAAGAGGCAATTGAGATCAATAGATTCTCCCAGGGCGTGTATTGACAACAAGTCAAGAGATGAGATAAATAAGTCGCATGCTATTTGCGAAGAGAATGATGGAATTATTGTAACATTACGCGAGGATATTAGGGGTCTAAAAGAGAGTTCTCTTGCTTGTCCAGACTATCCATTTGTATTGGTTGATAAGATTTTCAATAGGGTTTTTCGATGCATATTTAGGGATATGTATGTTAACATGGCCAAGGTTATGTGTTATGGGCGGCTTTGGTATGACTTCGTGAACAAAATCCTAAGTTAGAGGTCACTAGTTTGGATGAGGGATGAGTTCTACATGAGGCGTTGGAAACATCTAGGGCTATTGTTGATGGTGGATTTCTAAATTTTTTTTGGATTGGTGGGTGAAAACTTTAGCCTTATTAGGGTGCTTGAGGACATGGGTACACTTCCTAGATTAGTGGGGTGGAGGGATGCGATATAGATCAACTTGGGGTTATTTCTAATCTACATAAGGTCAATGGTTAACTATAGGATGGGACTGTAGCCAAAGCTATAAGAGCTAAGCCGCAGGGTGCTAGTTTTAGTGATAAATCAACCAAAGATGAATTCTGTTATCATAAGGTAGGGTAGGTTGTTGTCTTATATTTGGTTGGATTTCTATGTAATCTCAATGAATTTATATTACTGTTCTTACTTGAGTTGATCCTTATTTTTGTGTCAATGGTATTAGTGTGCACCTAGAAACATATGTTTCCTAATGCATTTAGCACATTTATTAGTAACTTTTGTATGGTTGATTGCTAGGTTTAGTTGAGTTTACATAACAAGGGGTTTAGATAGTCTTTGTTGGTTTTCTTGTCTAAATCCTTCATTTTCCAGATTATTTATACCTAATGGATGCTATGTCCTTATAGACCTAATGGATGCTATGTCCTTATAGACCTAATGGATGCTATGTCCTTACGAGCACCTAGATTCTTATTTGTGAGCTTGATTGTGATCGCTTGTAAGTACTTCAAAGTAGATTAATAAAGGTCATTCGCAAGAATGGTGAAAGATGTTTGAAGTCCATTCGCAAGGATGGTAGTGTACTGAGGCTAAGTGCTTAATCGTGGTAGTAAAGAGAATGCGACGAAGGGAAGGAGTTCAGGTCCGGAAGATCTAGAAGACTGCACGGTCATGCCCTTCTGCATGACCGTGCCAATCAAGATGGAAATGTGATAAGTATAAGCGTGGGTCATGTCCTTTATCTCAGCAAGTGCCAGCTTAGAGAACCATGTTGCTAAGTACTGGCGCAGGCTGTGTCCTTTTGCATGGCATGTGTGCCTTGAAGATCAAGCTTCAAAGATCCGGTATGTTCCCCACAATAATATGCACGGCCGCGCCATCAAAAGATGAAGAACTCAACTCCAGCCTGCGTCCCACAAGAATCTGCACGGGTTGCACTGCTCAGAAAGCCAAAAGATCCTTTAAGCCGGTGGCCCGTAGGGAATTTCACGGCCACAATATTCAGTTGCTCGGGAGACCTTTCCTAGTCAGTGGTCTGTGTGCAACCGCATATGGTTTTCCTTGTTTTGGGGCTCTTTAAGGTCCATTTCCTATCTACTGCATGAGTACCTCTAGTCTACTAGCGTTTAGAATATTTAGAAAGAGAAGATTTATAGTTAGTTGTAATTCTATTCTCCTAGTTTCTAAGAGTAGAAAGAGAGAGAAAGGGATCAACCATTCTCTCTTCATTTAGTATTTCCCAGTTGTGCCTAAGGGCATTGAATCCAATGGTAAAATTGGGTTCAATACTTCGGGAGTAGTTTAGTTACTTGAGGATCTAAT
Source organism: Rubia peregrina (assembly GCA_032355705.1). NCBI lineage: Eukaryota > Viridiplantae > Streptophyta > Magnoliopsida > Gentianales > Rubiaceae > Rubia > Rubia peregrina. Next base: position 9,556 of record JAULKK010004984.1, read on the forward strand.
TTGTATTCATGACTTGGTAGAGATTTTGTGATATTTTAGATTGCCCTATCTTATATGTTTATAAATATCATGTATAATTTTCCCTTTACTTTCTTGAAATGATGCATGTTAATTACACTCTTTGATGCGCCATTGTTGTATGTAACATGAATCGTGCTAGGCTTGTTTTTCCTCTTGGTAGTGTCGGTTAGGATATTTGTGGGTTCGTGTGTTCTCAGCTATGTCGGTGTATGCAGATAGGCCGTGAGCCTCATTTCGATAAGCTTGTCCTAATTGTCTGGATGTAGTGTTCCCCCGATAGGAAAAGGCTTGATAGTTTCAACAAGGGTGTAGTGTAGCGACCATTGTCATTTGAACTGTAGAGTCACCATGAGACGTCGATTCATTCACCTCTATAGGCCTAGAGAGAAGCGTTCATAGTGGAGGCCCGTGATGTATTTCTTTAGGGAAAAGAGGGGCACATATTATTTTGATCACATGACACTGTTTCCCTAATTACAGAGTTGGCATTGATAGGATGAACGTAGTTATCTTTGTGTAATAGACATTGGGAAGTGTCAACTATCAACCACACTATGTAACATAAATATTGGGATAGGTTTTATAGGTCTTATATGAGATAGAATCTAGGATCAAGGTCATCTACCGATCATGTTACAAAATATTCCCAAGGCTTAGCTTAATATAGTTTGTTCGCTTGTTTTTCATTCTCAGTAGTTCATAGACAACCCCCCCAATCATGTTTGTGACACTAGCTATTCCCAACACACAATTAGAGTAACGCCTGATTGTGAGTCTTGCGTAGTTAATTGTTGAACTCTAGAATCTTTGTGGATGATTCCGGACTTGCTAGTATCTACTCTTTAGTAGTTGGTAGTGAGTAC
>JAULKK010004994.1:0-10439 GCA_032355705.1 Rubia peregrina
TGTAGCATGTTCATTTATGTAGTTCACATCTTCTTTAGCCACACCGGACTGAGCTAAAGCCTTTTCCTTACACATGATGACGCCGATTCCTAGTGGATGAGTCTCAATGATGTGATAAGCGTCGAAAGTTAAACTTCCGCCCAGAAACTCTGCGTAAATGGTTGCTCCCCTTTTCTTGGAATGTTCAAGTTCTTCCAGAAGTAGAACCCCGGATCCTTCTCCCAAAACGAAACCATCCTGATCACGGTCCCAAGGGTGTGAGGCCTTACTCGGGTCACTGTTTCTCTGAGAAAGAGCTCTGCAAGCAACAAAACCATCCAGTCCAGCGGGTAGAATTGCAGCATCGGAGCCACCACACAACATAATATCAATTCTCCTCTTATGATGTGGTTAGCAGCATTCACTATGCAGAAGTTGCTTGTGGCACATGTTGTGGATATTGAGTAGCTTGGACCCATCCAACCAAAATCCATGGTTAGCATGGCGGCTCCCATGTTGGTAGATGAATATGGTATATGGAAGGGCTTCATCTTCTTGTAAGATATACTTAAAGCATCAATTGCTTCATTGAAAACCCGAATCCCTCCCATGGATGAACCGATCAAAACTCCACATCTGGTTTTTTCCAATTCAGCCATTACCTCGTCTGTAATTTCAGCATCAGCCAAAGCCTTCTTCCTAGCTGTCAGAACGTAGAGCATAAACTTGTCCATTCTTTTTCCTCTTTTGGTTCAACCCAACCATCTGTACTGAAATTTTTTAACTCTCTGAAAAATCTCATGGGAAATTGGGAGTAGTTAAAACCTTCTATCTTACTAATTCCACTGACACCTTCAAGCAAATTATTGTAGAATTCACTTGGATCATGACCGAGAGGTGTTTCTACACCCATACCCATCGCAACAACTCTCCTTTTCCTTTGCTTGGTGACTTCCTTAATTGGTTGTACTACTATTTCCACGACATTACCGAAGAGTACAGGATTTTTAAGCTTGTGGGTTCGGCTAACACCCGTGAACAATAGGGGGAGGGAAAGGGAAGATCGGAAATTATGGCAGGTCTCGAACGACAAGAAAGAAATCCACTGTGTTGAGGAGCATTATTTTTTAAATTCTGAATAACGTTATGTGTTTTGTCGGTGCACTGTGTGAATGTGTGTATTTGTAGGTCGGATTATAAGAAATAATGGGCACTTGGTACTCGGAAAAATTATGCCCTTTGGGGTTTTGTATGCGCTCTAGGTTTTATATGCGTTCTACGCTTCTCCAACTATTCAATTTTCACGAAGTCTTATTTTTAGACCGAATAACCGTTAGATGGGGTATGCAGCATATAAGGGATACCATCAGATCATAACGAACTCTGAAGGCGCAGATAAAATGACATTCATAGCAAGTTTTGAAACATTTTGCTAAGTTAAAATGCCTTTTTAACTCAGGTACCGGGTTGAAGGGGGGGATGGGGCACATACCATCGAACGCCTGACAAAGCTTTCTCCCACTAAGTGAGTCATAACATCAAAATCTACGTCAATGACATGGTCATTAAAAGTAAAACATCTAGCACAATCACCAGGATCTAGAAGAGACACTCATCACCCTCCAAACAATTGGGATGAATCCAAACCCCAAGAAGTGTACTAACAAGGTAGGTGCTAGAAAACTCCTAGGTTACAAAATTCCATCTAGAGGTATTGAAACAAATCTAGAGAAGATACAAGCCAATGAAGTGCTAACACTGCCTTGCCTAACCAAAGAAGTTCAAATTCTCAACAGCTTACCGGCAGCACTTAGCCGTTTTGTTTCAAAAACAATAGTAAAACACATATCATTTTTTGACGTGTTAAGGAAAGCACCAAAATTTAGATGGAACACATAGTACCGCATAGCATAAAAATAACTAAAAAATGAGCTGCCACGCCATATCAGCGCTAAAACTTGGCGAAACATTGTATCTGTACCTAACAGTCTCAATGCATGCCATTAGCTCAGTCCTCGTACGCCATGAATCCAATTGCCAAGTCCTAATCTACGATGTCAGTAGGAGCGTCCAAGGAGCGGATAAAAACTACTCGGCCATGGTGAAATTAATCTTACCACTTTTTTACTCAGCTAGGAGAGTACAATCGTACTTTCAATCTCACAAAATTATAGTCTATAACGACAAGTCTATCAAGAATATTCTCCACAAGGAGAAAGCTTCAGGATGGCTGATGAAGTGGATCATCGAGATGGGAGAGCAAAAAGTACTATCCCAACCGAGGACATTTATCAAAGGCCAGCCTGAAGCCTCCACCTTGTGGAGAATCTTCTTGATAGACTTGTTGGTATAGACTATGATTTTTCTATTCCAACCAAGACTATCCATCAAAGGCCAAACCTCGGTGGATTTTTTAGTAGAAAGGACAAAGGTGGTACAACCTGACATGGATTACCGGGATATGGCGAACATGATGAAGTACAAAGGAAAAGAGAAATTAGAACATAACACATGGACACTTTTTGTTGATAGTGCTTCATGCAAAGAAGGTTGTGAAGGAGGACTCCTACTCATTACCCCAGAAGGAGATGAGCCTAACTGCACAACTACACACTCTAAGTTGAATTATTCCTTACCAGTAAGGAGGAGGAATAGAAAGCACCCATTGGGGGGGGGCTATAGTTGGTGATACGAATGGATATACGGAGCATCCATGTCCACATTGACTCACATGCAGTTGTGCGGAAATTCCTAGGCCACTATATCATCAAAGAAAGATAACTTTGTAAATACTTCAACAAAAGAAGACAACTCATGCGACAGTTCAATTACTTCAAGTTTACTTATGCCCCCCGATAAAAAAATAATAAGACAGATGCCCTTGGTAAGTTATCAACATCAGGATACTTATCGCTTTAGCACCAAAAGGACGGGACTACAAAACTCAATAATGTCTACAGCACGACGTCCACTACGGTGGCTCAAGTCCATGAAAATAGCCCAGATTTAATGGTCCCAATCATACAATACTTAGAACACGGCCTCGTACGGAAAATAAAGTTCAAATCACCGTCACATAGTTTTAAAGACGGCGTACTCTACAAAATGAGGGTACCTAACCCTATGACTCAGATGTGCAGAACCACGCCGCCAATCTGCACTTATTGTTAAATATATGCATAAGGGATGGCGTCTGCATCCTGCAAAAAAAATGTACTATGCTCATGATACTACTGGTCAACAGTATTTCAATATGCACACACCTACTTCAAGAAGGTAAATAGCTATAAGCTTGACGCCTTCGTCCACTGACAACCCCATCAGAAATAACATGTGTTTATGGCGCTTGGCCATTCGATAAATATGGAATTAACACTAAGGACTCGTTCCCAACATGGACGTGGGGATCAAAATTCCTCATTTTCGCAATTAATTTCTTAACCAAATGTGTGGAAGTGGAGCCCATGAATAAAATCACAGCCAAAGCAGCGATATCATGCATCCAGAAAAATATAGTTTATCATTTCGGCATACCCAGAACAATCATATTAGACAATGGCACCCAATTAGCAAGGTTGGGCATTCAACAAATGGTGTTGAGACTTGAACATAGTCCATAAATTCACCTCAGTAGTGAATCCCTAAGCTAACGGACAGGTGGAGGTTGTAAATCTCACACTCGTCCAAGGAATCCAAAAGAGGTTAGAGAGGAAACAAACCAGATGGGCTGAAGAGCTACCAAATACCCCCTGGACTAATTAGACTATGCCCAGGACCCCGACAATAGAAACTCCATTCATCCTAGTGTATGACCACAAAGTGGTCATCCCTACAATGTTGGAGATAGCAATCTAGAGAATATCATAGCATACTTGGACATCCTCAAAGAACGTACACAGAAGATATCCAAATCATACAATTGACAAAGTCAAAACCACCTCCTTAAAGATAGGTAACCTAGTACTTCGAAAAATGAAGCTAGATTAGCCAAGAAGAAATGGAAACTCTTCCCCAAATGGGAATGCATGTACAAACTTATAGAGGCTATAAGTTTAATAACTAATCCCTAGAAATGATGAACGAAACAACATTCCCCAATATGTGCATGTGACTTAACTTAGGAAATACCACATGTTGACCTAGGGTTCTTATAATAACATATTGTTCATAGACCACGGTATGATCACAGGACCCAATTTCCAATTTCACCACACAATATCATAGTGGTTGTATATACATGAATGAAAACGTCATTTTAAGGGCACAAACATATGTGTCCAACAAGAAAAAAACGAATGGGTGAATCATCCACCTCTCGACTTGAGTAGGAAAACCCCATGCGGCTTCCCACAAAAAGGTGAATCACCCACTATCGAATTAAGAAGAAAAATCAGATGCGGCTTCGCACAAATGGGTAAATCACCCACCTCGTGACTTAAGTAGGAAAATCACTTGCCACTTTGCACAAACGGTAAAATTATGCACCTCGCAACTTAATAAGTAAAATCACCTGCGGTTTCGCACTAACAACTAAATCACCCAACTAGCAACTTAAGTTAGACAATCACCCCGGCTTCAAAATAATCAAGTGAATCATCCACTTCATGACTAAAGAAGGTAAATCACCCTCACCTTCTAAATAATTGGGTAAATCACCCATTTTGACTAGTAGTATATATCACCTGCGAAAACACAAAACCCAAATTCGACGATGAGACACATTAATATCACTAAACTAGCTTACCATGCAAAAAAGAGAGCTTTAACAACTTCATACACACAACAAGGTAACTACCTATTACAAACTGTAACTTTTACAACCACGAGATTTACTATGACTAATTCAAACTTCCTTCTCCTCTTCCAATACAAGCAGCAAAAAGTACTCCATTTGACCATGGACGGGATGGCCAAGCTCACCCTCTCGCTGCATCCTTTCCAACTGTAGCATATAGTAAGCTTTCCAATCCTAAATTGGACTAAACTGTGCACGACCAAGTTGACAGCTCATTAGAGCCACTATCCTATACTCCCTCCGTCTCAGCTCAAACTGCACACTTTCCATTTAGGGGTGTCCCAACTCAAATTGCAGTTTTTGAAATTTGCCAAAAATGGCCTAGTTAACTCTGGCTAAAATCCCTGAAATGTCCCTTGATTTGGCTGAAATTACAATTGGGCTTGGGTTGATTAATAGTGAATTAGGGTTTGTCTTTCTCTCTTTCCAAAGTCATCACATTGATTAACTTTTTCTATTCCCAACCACTCTTCACATGATTTTCTCCTCTTATTTTCAGATCTTTCATTTCTTCTCTCTCTTCTCTATCTCTCATTCCCTCTCTGTTATTTTGATAATCAATGTCTCACTTTCTCTCATATCCCTGAAATCACGAAATAATAAGCCCTAGACGCCTTGATGTTGTGCTGTTCTTCCATCATTCAAGAGCTGTCAATATTTTTTTGGCTTGAATTGGTAAGTTTGTTGTTATTTTTGAAAGCGAGAACATGAAAGCTTGTTTTATTTGTAAACTCCATCTCAGTTTCATCTTTTTATTTTATTTTTTGGGTTTAAACCATGTGTTTGTTGTTCATGTTTTTAGATCTAGTTGAATAATGCTTTGAAACTGTAAATTTAAGGTCGAAATATGGATTTTTAAAATTGTTTGTTATTCATTTTGTTGGATTTCTTGGTGTTTTAGGGTTACTTGTTCATGGATTTGGGGCTTTTAGCCTGCTGTTCATCCCTCTGGTTAATTGTTATTGACACATGTTTGATTTGAGGGTCAGATCTAAGCTTTTGGACATTTACTCTGTATTCCTATATTCTTGGTGTTCTTGATTGTGTGTTTATGTTTTTGTGTTCAATCTATATTAAAGTTATTTAATATCTCTATCAATGAATACGTAAGCACACCATGTCTTAATTATCACAATTACCCACAAATTTCTTTGGAAATTGATCTACACCTTAATGCATGCATTAACCAATGAATTTTACACATTTTTTATTATGTTTTGTTTAGTTGATTGGTAGTTTGAGTTAGGTTTACATTAAAAAGGGTGTATATGACTGTTGTTGATTTTCTTATCTAAATCCAAGTTTTGTGGGCTTATTTTGATCTAATGGACACTCTGTCCTCACGAGTACCTAGATCTTCTTTTGTGAACTTACTAGTAGGTTGTTCGTGGGCACTTCAGCATAGTTTGTAGAAGGCCACCTACAAGTGTTGTAGTAGATATTTGAAGGCCATTCGTAAGGATGATGGTAGATGAAGGTCATTCGCAAGGATGGTAGTAAATAGAAGGCCATGAATCAAAATGTGGTAGTAGATGGAATCAAGCCAGAAAAATAAGGGAGTCAAATTTTAACATTCTCAAGACTCTGCATGGCGGCACCAACCGGCATGGTAGGATAAACTGGCACAGCAGCATCAGACAACATGGTCGTGTCGGGCAACACAGTCGTGCCAGAGGCTCCTGGCACGGGCCGTGCCACATCCCCTTAGCATGAGCCGTTTGGTTCAACATGACCTGTGTCGTTCCAAACCTCTGTGAGGCTAAATATGGATATGGACTGTATCCTTTAACATGGCTCATGTCGTTTCATTTCCAACATTTTAAGACCATCACATGGGGTGTGAAGATCGACACGGCTGCACCATTATTTTTCTCAAAAAATGACTCCCAGCCGATGGCAAGCAAGAATTTCTACCACCACCTCGGGGGAACGATTTATTTGGTTGTACGGTGGCATTTTGGTTTGTAGTTTCATGGTTCTTCAACAACCAGAGTGCACCACTATCAACCAAGACACATTTTTTTGACTTGTTTCTAGCACCCGATCCGCGGTTTGAGAAAAACTTCTAAAACGTCTTATCAAGCCTGACATGGTTGTTAAGGAGGAGAATGGTGAGATACAATGAAGGGAATCACCTACCTGTTGTAACTTACCCGCAGAGCTTCTCAACCAACTACGCAGTATTGGGAAACAACTCATGAGTTCTACCCAAATAGTGCAAGAGGTCAGTAATGTGGTAAGAGATATGAGTATGCAAATGTAAGACTTTAGAGTTAGGCTTGACACAATGTACAACAACATGAGAGAATGAGGAGCTAGATTGGAGTCTATTAAATGGGAAGTGAAGCATGAATTTTCCATAGTTGACGGGAGAGTCGACATGCAAGAGGAGGTCATGGAAAATTTGATAGGGAAGATTCATGCTTCAAATATTTAAGGTTTTCGTGATGTTATTCCCTATGAGAGGCAAGAATTGAGGCACGAGGAGAAGAGTAGGAGACGCGAGGCGAGACGCTTGAAGGAGGCCCCTTTGGGGTTCCAAGTGTAAGTGCCACAACTTTTTCCTTTCTCACTTATGATTTCTACCATTTCATTGCATTGGGGATAATGCATGGTTCAAGTGTTGGGGAGGGAGTAGTGAGGCACTTAGGATTATTTTCATCTCGAGATTCCTTTGTATGTTTTTTATGTCATTTTGTTTAGGAATTTTTTGGACGCACTTTGGCGGTGTGCTTTTGTCTTTAGGGTGTTAACTTTGTGTTTGGAGATGTTTCGTGAGAATTTTAGTGGTGTCACTTTTTTCTTTTACTTATCTTAATGTAGTATGAATCCCAAATTTGTGGCATTTTGTGCTACTTAGACAAAAATGGGAAATGCTTGGATAGGTTGAAAAACTTAGATAAAAATGAGAGGCAAGGCCCAACTAGGTTGAAAAGCCCAGGCAAAAAGGAGAGGCCATGGTGTGGAAAACGGTGCTCAACATGTGTGAATGCTAGGATGAAAACTCAAAAGGGCTCATAGGAAAAATGAGAAAAATGGAAACTTTAATTGAACATCTCTTGGATTGTCATTGGCAGCTTCTTCGGCGGAGTAAGTTAGCTTCACACTTAGATACATCTTACATTTATTGGATCAATATTGGTGTATAGGTCACTTTAGCTTCTTTGGGGAGAGTGAGAGTTGTGAGATTCTTACATCTTTGAGGAAACTAAGGTAGCTTAGGAATAAGGTTGAATGTATTGATTAATTTATCCTTGTATGCTACTTTTCTCTTAGATCTATACTCATTTTTGTTTACTCGAGGATGAGTAAAAGGTTTAAAGTGTGGGGGAATTTATATGCTCCCAAATTCATGCAATAACGAATGCATTTGACACATATTTTATTATGTTTGTTTGATTGATTGCTAGTTTTAGTTAATTTTACATTACAAAGGGTTTACATGAATGTTGTTGGTTTTCTTATCTAACTCCCGAGTTTTGTAGACTTAATTGGATCTAATGGACAGTTTGTCCCACGAGCACCTATATTATCTTTTGTCAGCTTGCTAGTAGGTTGTTCATGACCACTTTGGCTAAATCTGGTAGAAGGCCAACCACAAGTGTGGTAGTATATATTTGAATGAAATTTGCAAAGGTGGTAATAGATGAAGGCCATTTGCAAGGATGGTAGTAGAAGAAAGGTCATGAATCAAAAAGTGGTAATAGATGGAATCAAGCTAAAAAATTAAGGGAGTCAAAGTTCAACATTCTCAAGATTCAGCACGGCCATGCCACGGGCCTTTAGCACAGCCTGTGCCAGCCAGCATATCCATTCCACAACTCTTTGGCAAGAACCATTTTTTTCTGATATGGCTCATGCTATTTAGAACCTTTGTGTGGCTAAGTATAAACACAGGCACTTCCCTTATACAAGGCACATGTTGTTTCATTTCCAACATTTGAAGACCAGCCCATGGGGTGAAGATTACATGGTCATGCCATCGTTTTGCTCAAAAAATGACTCCCAGCCGATGGCCCGCGCCATTCAACTAATCAAGAAGTGCTTCCAGCTGATGACCCTTGCCAAACAACGCAGGTGCAAGCATCAAAAAAGGAAAATGGAGTCCAAGTCAATTGTCTATTCCATCCAGCGCGGTCCTTTCCAGACCTAGTCGGCACAACCCTGTCAGCAAGCACGGTCTGTGCCAGCTCTTGCTGGCACAACCGTTTCAGGCAGCACGGCCCATGTCATTTTTAGCTGCTGGGGTTTTTGGCCTCATTTTGGGCATTTTTCAAGGCCCAATTCCCTAATATTATATATAGGAGCCAAGGTCTAGACTTTCATACAAAGAGTATGGTATCACATTAATAGAAGCACCTAAGTCTAGCATGGCATTGTTACCACATTTCCCTCCTACCTCACAAGAAATTGTAAACATTCCTGGATCATCGCATTTAGGAGGTAACTCCTCATCATAACGGGTCGAGACACTCTCACTTTTTCCACTCTTATTTTTGCTTTGTATTTTCTGTTTCCTATTGAGTGTGCACAATTCTTTAATGAATTTAGTGTAACTAGGAATATGCTTTATAGGGTTGAGCTCCTGTTGAGAGAGAAGTTTTCCCGAATATCTAGCCTCCATTCGACTCAAGATTTGAGCCATTTGGCTCATTTTCATCTCTAGATTTTTTATACTAGAGTCGGTCTTTTCTTGGTGCTTTTCATTCTTGTCCGCACACATTGTCAACTTCTCAACCGCTTGCATGATTTCTTGATTTGACATCCCTAAATGTTTGCCTTGATTATGGGGCTTATCACCAAGACTAGGGTATTGTGATTGCGGTGGCCGGTATGGTTGTTGAGGAGGACGATAAGGTTGAACATTTTGGCTGCCTTATACATTCCCATAACGAAGGTTTGGGTGGACCTGGTTGGCCGCATTATAAAGATGGTTTCGATACCCTCCGTCTCCTTGGTACCCTTGGTTTTGGTACCCTTGGCCTCCTTTCCACCCCATCGCACTCACTTCTTCCACATAATCATCTTGAAAAGTGGGACATGCATCCGTAGGATGCGAAGAAGAACAAATCTCACAAGACTTAACATGAAGTTTTACCCCGGTTTGAGTCATCGATGCCTTAACCAAATAAGTGAGATTCGACACTTGGTCTTCAAGATTCCCATGGCTGGAAGAGGCACTTGCATTGTAGGGTTTTGCCTCCTCAAATCGGCCCTCGAGCTAAATTTTCTCGGCTCCTCGGCTAGCTCCTCATAAAGGTCCATAGTTTTCGTAGAGCACTTGGTCCCAAGAGAACCACCACATGCTCCCCTCATTAGCCTTTGGTCTTGATCAAGAAGACCATTGTAGAAGTAGTAGACTAGATCCTCATACGAATAGCCATGGTATGGACAACTAGCGAGAAGTTTCTTGAACCTCTCCCAATAGTTGTAAAAAAAACTCCACGTGCCATTAGATGATATTGCTAATGTCTTTCTTCAAAATGGCGGACTTTGAGGCCAGGAAGTACTTGGAGAGAAACTTCTTCTTCAACTTGATCCAAGAAGTAATGCTCTCGGGTGGAAGATAGTGGAGCCAATCTCTTGCAGCATCTCTCAAGGAGAACAGAAAGACCTTTAACATATAGAGCTCCTTGTTAACTTCATCCGGAAGCATCCCACTCAC
>JAULKK010005024.1:0-10437 GCA_032355705.1 Rubia peregrina
CGACACGGCGGAGGTCGCCGACAGTCACCCCACCGTGAAAAAAAAAAGAAGATCTGGTTTTGAAAGGTTTCTGGAGAGGATAACGCTGGAGAGGTTGTAAGAGAGGAGGACTTCTACCATAACATAATCAAAATAGATCAATTATTGTGTAAACTCTAATTCAATTTGACGTAAAAACACTTACTTCCTCCATCCTTAATTTCTGTCAACTGCACAAAAAATATTTTTAAATTTATTGAAATAACACAAAATTGATTTATAAATAAAATCATTTCCTTTTTTTCCACATTTATATTATTTATTTTAAAATGAAGGTGAGATATTAATAAAGAAACACTAAATAAAACAGATACGGTATAAATAGGAAACTAATTAAAGTAAAACACAATTAGATAGTCTCGGCCAAACACACATATGTGTGTGTGCCCGTGAAAGAGAGAGCTAAATGCATCAAACTAGAGTTGTTAATTTAGATTGATATGTCAAAATCATATTATTGTGATGTTATATTATATATACGAACTATATTGTATAAAATTGTATAGTATATTATAAATAATTGATGTGGTGAGTATAAGGTTATCAATCTCAAAAATCTCAAAAATTAAAACTAGTCTTTCAAAATCTATCTTATCTACGTAAGATGTCAATCGATTGGGTATCAAAACTCGTTGTCAAAATACTTGAAACAAGATTTCCACTCGAGGTGAGAAAGAAAAGGAAGAAATGGTAAGAAGGAGAAAATGATCTACAAAGGCCCCCACCATTTGGAAGGTTCAGAGATGGATCGATGGATCGATCCACCAACTGTACTGCAGCAGGAAAGACGGTCGAACGATGAAGTTATACTTGCTGATTATTTTTGCATATCCTATCTCTCATTCTCTTGAGTGGAAATAAGCTTTAACTTACTTTGCCTTAAATTTTACTTTCTCATGTGTTGAAGAGCCCCTTGAACCCCACTCACATGACATCAGTCAGACACGGGCGATCATCAGAACCCAGTACCGGTGATCCAAATCAACATTACCTCCCGTTCAAAATTACTCCTTCTGCCACAGTCAAATACTCCCACTGTTTCAGATAAATTAACACAATTAATTTTTTATCAGTATTTTATGTAAGATGAGGTGGAGGTAGAGGTGTCAATTAGATTATTCGGGTCAGGTTCGAGTTCGGGTCAAACGGGTTCGAGTTGAAACGGGTCGAAATCTATTGGTTGGTTCGGGTCGGGTCGGGTCGAAACGGGTCGAAATTTGTTGGTCGGGTCAGATCGAAACTGGTCGGGTTGAAACGTGTCAAAGTCTATTTTTGGGTCGGGTCGGGTTGGAAAGTGTCGAAGTCTATTTATCGGGTCGGATCAGAAAGAAAGCTAGAATAGGAAAGAAAAAAGTTTTGAAAAATGAGTTACGCTATCAGCTACTTTAAAACATGTACTAGCGTTTTCTAATATTTTACAAAAAAATCTATTTATTTAATATTTTATATTTAGGAAAGAATAACAAAATCATGTATTTTGAAGTAATGGATTATGGGGTAACAAAATTTTGACCCACTGTGTAATTTTCCAATATTGTGTAGAAGTAATCAGTGTTGACTTTTGAGACCCTCTCATTTACTCATATATGCCCAGCCGCAAAGTTCCAAATATTTTGAACTAAATAAATTACCACACATATGGTCAAAATTAGATTGATTATGGATCAATATAATTGTCGGTTATTTTCCTAGTTGATTATGGATCGAGTTATATATTTTATTTCTTGGGTTGAATCGATTATAAGTTGATTATACGTCAAGTTGAAACGTATTACGATTGAATCATGTTTTGGTCGGAATAAGATTTCAACTTGATTCGGTCGTGTTAGGTTAGAGTCTAGATTATCAGGTCATAATTGAGTTTCGGGTTGAGTTCGGGTCGAGTCGGGTTTGGGTTTGAACCCAGATTATCATGTCAGAATCGGGTTTCGGGTTGAGTTTGGTTCGGGTCAATATTTTGCGGGTCAAGATCGGGTTCGGGTTGAGTTCAGTTTGGGTCGGGTTCAGGTTCAAGTTCAGGTTCAGATCAATATTTTGCGGGTCAAGATCGGGTTTGGGTTGAGTTCGGTCGGGTCGGGTCAGAAATTGACAGCTCTAGGTGGAGGTGTTGATGGGAAATAAAAATATGGGTGTTTTGGTAATTGAAGAGTTGACTAGTAGAATTAATTAACCTTTTCAGAGATAATATAGTAAATGTATACGCTCATTTTTTGTAACTTTAGATAAGAATTGAATTGTACCAATTTATGTGGGACGGACAAAAATAAAAATTGTGTCAATTTTTCTGAGACGGAGGGAGTATTTCTATATTATGTTTTTCACCTATCCTAAATAAAAGTTTTTATATAAACTACTTTTTAATTTTAGTTTCAATTTGTGGTTGAAGTTTGATCAGATTATTCTAATCTTTCATTTCTCCTGCCAAATCATCATGTATAAATATTCGTCTAAAAATGTAGAAACCTTACAGGGACGGAGGGAGTAGAAGGTTGTTGGATTGTAATTCATAGTTGAAGATGTTAATTATATTTTTCATAATAAGTAATTTTAAAAGGTAAAGTTTTGGGAAATACCGTATATTTACAGGTTTATGGAAAGATGAAATTTAATTAGAATAATAAAAGGTAAATGGTCTTAGTTGCAACATTAAAATTTTATTATGCAACGGGTAGTAGTTATAAAATTTATAACCCGATTCATACAAACCAAAAATTTTATCTTTATTTCTTCTAATTTACACTTTAAATCTTGATTTTTTCTTTAACTTGTAAAAATAACATCTTTCAAGAGTAATTTATACAAAGAGTGTCTTTCAAGAGACGGACTATTTTAAAACGCGTTAATGGGAAAATTGGGATAAAGTGAAGGAGGAAATGAAAATGGCGGGCAACACCGCCGAGTGCTGCTGCAAGTACAGCGTGAAATGGCCCCCGCCGGGAACATCTTTCGAGGAGGATCAGGTTCTTCTGTCACAGCTGTTTCATGTGCTGGCTTTCCCAACTAAATTACCTCAGGTACACTATTTCATTTACCCTTACTTTTAGGAGTAGTATAAACTGCATTTTTCAATAATTTTTAAAGAAATTTTACCATAAATGTTAGTTAATACTTCCCCCGTCCATAATTATTGGCATATTTATTTTTCAAAATCAAAATTTGTAACTTTGACCCTAAATATCAATTTATATATCTATAATAAAAATATCATGTGAGATATTGTTAAATTCATCTTAACGTCTATTTTCCAAATATCAATTTTTATGTGAAATTGTTGTATGTAGCTAGAGATATCGATGGTCAAACATGATCATTGAAAACCGTGAAAAAGTAAATAGGTCAATAATTTTGGGACGGAGGGATCATGTAACTAGGGTAAAATAATGTTAGGCGATGTTCACGTTATTTGGTGTCGAGTTTAGTTGAGTTTACAAAATAGATAAAATTCGAGGTGGACACTTTCATGATCCAGGCCTATTAAAATTATGGACTGCTATCATAAAATCAACTGCTACTATATAGGGGTGATCTATGATCTTATATATTGAATTATAATTTTATTAATCACTAATATGAGACTCTAACACGTCCCCTCACGTTCAGCGGTATTAATCATCAAGCAAACATGGATATAAAGGGGTTATGACCTTATAGGCCAACCTTGAACTCTGATACCATATTAAAATCATGTAAAATTTCAAAGTATCTTGGATTTGCATCTTAAAACTAATTGGTACTAAGTGGAGGTGACCCAAAACCTTATATATTAGATATTAACCTTGCAAGAAATCGATGTGGGATATATCTTTCAACACGCCCTCTCACGTTCAAACGTGGAAACACTCCACAACTCATATTGAGCCAAATTAAAGATTATCCACACATCGGTCCAATAAGCCAAACTTGGGCACAAGTCCCAAATACCTGGCTCCGATACTATATTAGAATCATGAACTCCTATCATAAAATCAATTGGTACTATGTATGGGTGACTTGTGATCTTATATATTGAATTATAACTCTGTCAAACACAGATATGTGACTCTAACAAAACCAAGAGTAAAAAAAATCTCATTAGCAGTCACTTCATTAAAAAATCTAAAATATGTTTTTCTTCATCTATCCGAGGTCAAAATTACAATTTATCCTACTCAAATTCACTAATATGAATGTTTACCTGTGTTTCTACTGATAAACAATTTCAAGAAAAGGCTATATGGTGACACTATTACAAATTAGAGCTATCGTGACACTTTTCTTGCAACACTTATTAAAATGTTACAATAGCTTATAAAGTGTTACTTAAACTTTAAAAAGTGTTACATGAATCTTGAAAAGTGTTGCATTAGATCTAAAGCAACATCACCTAAGGTAATACTTGTAAAAGTGTTGCAATAGCTTCAACTTAGTATTATTAGCACCTAAAGAAACACCTTCAAAATGTTACATTAGTTTTAGTTTATAGTAGTGTGACTTATGGATATCCGAATGTCTTTAAATATTTGACTTCGATGAGTGACGTAACAATTAAGAGGCACCTATCAGAATTTAGAATTGCACAACCCGCGGCTATCGCGAAACATTTCAACCATCAACATTCATCATTGATAGTGAAAGTTGAAGGTACGTTTGGTCAGTTAAAGAATACTCGGGAGGTGATGAAATCTATATCGTAGATGTCACCCAAAGATCAACTAGCAAAAAATGGTTCTTATTTCACGCTTCATAACTTCATTGGAATGTATGATCTTGGTATACCTATTTTGTACCATGAGTAGAATGATCATATAGTTGGGTACTTACATGTGTATTATGAATCTCAAAAGAATGTCATGAAATAATTGCGTAACGGTATAACTTTACAAATTTGGAGCTCTTATGGGAAAAATTATGAACTCTAATTATCCTAGTAAACATTTGTTTATTAATATCAATTTTCCCTAGTATTGAACTTATTGATGCCGAGTTTATTTTATTGGTGTTGAGTTGTATTCGTTGGTGTTGAGTTGAATTCATTGGCGATGAGTTGAATTTATTGGTATTGCGCTGTGTTTATTAGTGCTTGGTTGAATTTAGTGGTATTGAACTGAATTTGTCGGTGTTGAATTGAGTTTATTGGGATTGATTTTATGAATGTTGAAATGTGCCAAAAATAAACTCAATTGGATAGGACCAAGTCTTAGGAAGTGCATCGTTTTTTAAAATTTATTGAACTTTAATACGTTTTATTTAAATACTGTATTTTTATATATAACTATCATATATTATAAGTTAAACATATTATGAGACGTGTTTAAATGTGAACACACAAGAAATATCGAATAATTTTTTTTCAAAATTAAAAAATATAATGTTTAAGTTTTATAAAATATAGTGATTACACTACAACTTAAAATAGATTGTTCAGTAAACCTTCTCCAACATTTATTTTCTAAATATTAATTTTATATGTATCTATTATTATGTGTAACAAAATCTATTTATGACAAACTTTTTAAAAAAAAATCAAAAGGTAGTATAGTTTTAAGAAAGGCGGCATTTCTATAAGTTTATGGACAGTCCACGGTGGTTTTTACCTTAAATATTGTAAAAAAAATTATATATTTAAATATTATATTTAAAAGTTAAAATAAGTAATAATATGTATTTAAATGTGAAAATATAAAAATATACTATCTCCATCCCATAATAAAGTTCATAATTTTTTGTCAACTTTCTCAAATCATGTTTGACCATAAATTTCAACTAGTATATACTTAGGATACAATATCAACATGTGATATATTGTTAGATTCCTTGCAATATGTATTTTCTAAAGATCAAAATTTTATACATTGTTAATATGTGTAGCTAAAGTTATTGGTGGTCAAATATAGTTTGAGAAAGTTGACACAAAAATTAGGAACTTTATTCTGGGACGGAGGGGGTATAATATGAAACAGTGTTTTAAATTTTTGACTAAATTATTTTTTTTGGTCCTAGAGATACCCTCTAATACCATGTTTTGGTCCCCGAGAGCAAAACCACGTACAAATGGTACCCAACATTTTCAAAGTGCAAATTTTGGGTCCCCAATACCAGATTCTGAGCGGTTTTCATCTTTTGGTCCCCAAAAAATATATTCTTTTTATATTTGTTAGGGGTATTTTAGTAATTTCACTAACTAAAAAACATTTTTAATTAAAATTTTCAGCTTTCCTTTTTTTTACCTTTTAAGTTGGGATCTCAACTCGGTCCAACTCAACGAGTCGACTAGGCCCAGCAAGTTGGGATGTCAACTCGGCCCAACTCAACGAGTCGACTCGCCCCTAAACCCTAAATGAGTCGGCGGAAGAACGGCGGCGGGTCAACTACATCCGCCGTGGTCTTGAGCTTGTCTTCCTTCCGCCCGATCCAGTCTTCCTTCCGCCTACCATCCAGTCTTGAGGTTGTCGACAGACCCGGTCGATCCAGTCTTCAAGCCCTCTTGGCGGATTCACCGGGCACTGGAGACCCGTGTCTTCCCCCCCAACCCAAACCCACCGGAGACCCGTGTCTCTTCACCGCTCCAAACCCACCCAAGACCCATTTCTTTCCCCCAACCCCCCAAACCCGCCGGAGACCCGTGTCTCTCCACCGCTAACAGCCCAACCCATGTCTCTCCCATTTGAAAAAAACTACATATTTGAACTACCAGCCAACAACATGTATGAACAACTACCAGAAATTTGTCAAACGTGCATTCCGACGCGATTTTCAGGCGAGGAGCACGGTAAGGATTGGAAAACAAATTACCTTTCCGGTCAGATTCAGGCGACCACGGTGGTCGTCGGAGGCCGGAGACGGGCGGACGTGGTCGGTGGCAGCCGATGGTCGGTGGAAGAACGACGACGGACGAAGAACATGAGTGGACGACAATGGATACTTCCTTAGCTGTGCAAACGGGTTTCACCAAAGGGGGGAGAATACCAGAATTTTTAGTTAGTGAATCCCCAATAACCTAGTGAAATCAACAAAGTATCGATTCAAGAACACAGTTTGGTGGTACTGTAAATGTGCGCGGAACCTCAGAAAGTGATACGCCGGAGCCCTAGTTCTTGAAATTGGTACTGCTATCCGGGTCGGGTATGAGCGACCCGGTGATGGTTGGGGAAGAAACACTTCAGGGTTTTCTCTTTTATTTTTATTTTTTAAAACAGGGGTAAAATCGTCTTTTCATATGAAAACCACCCAATTAACCCAGAATACCGGATTGGGGACCCAAAATTTGCACTTTGAAAATGTTGGGTACCATTTGTACGTGGTTTTGCTCACGGGGACCAAAACATGGTATTAGAGGGTATCTCTAGGACCAAAAAAACAATTTAGTTTTTTATTTATAACTTTAGTCCTCATCAAATTATAATTCTGAATATTCTCTTGATTTCTATTAATATCATCAATTACCTCATATTTTTTCTACGTGTTATTTATCTTCCGCACAACACATGATTATTTTTATTAATTATTATTTCGATGTCTGGAACATTTAACGTTTACACCTAACGTTTGCTTAGGCGCCTGGATTCAGGCACGTGTTTCATCAACCGGACTCAAGTAAGGTGTATAAAATTCCAAGAGAAGAGATGTTCCGATTTTCTCATCAGGTAGCTTCATACATTCTCACTGGTCAAGAAGCTGCTCCAAAAGTTTGCCAAGAGCTTGATACAGCTGCCATGCCATTGGAACTTCTCCGAATCATAACAGAAACGGAGCTATGAATTATTATTGTAGTTGGAATTAAATCCGAAATGCAGGTTCAAAACTCAAATTTTTTTCCATATCTTCCCCATGTGTTTTGGCATAAATTGATCGCCTTTGGCGTTCTGCTCTTTTTCTTCATCAACGGTTATAAGCTCCTCTTCTTTCAGTTCTCTGGCAATCCACTGAGATAAAGAGAAGACAAATAAGCACATCAAGACAGTAAAATGAACAAATCAAAGAAAGAACAACAATTGATTTAACTATTTCCGATCATATAATGCTTATTTTCCCACTGAATAATCACAGGTGCACATTTTTTGCACACGAAATACATAATCATGGCTAGGTGCTCGATTCTTGTACATGTATTTTTTCCCCTAAATTAACCTTCCATATGCCACAATAGTTTATTCTTATTATTAAAACGTTATACTCCTATTTTTCATCCACTTTATATTAAGCTTAAACTTGAAAAATAGAGTTCGTGAATCTTATTTTTATTTTATTTTAAAATTTGTAATTATATAAAAAATACTATATTTAAAAAATATTTATTTATATTTTAGAATTTTATGAGTGTTCAAATTTCCATATATTTATTTCTTAAAATATTTTAAATTATAATATAATATAATTGAATTAATATGTAAAATTATATATATATAGTTGAATAAATTTACTCTATGAATATTTGCATAGCAAAATTAAATTAATATGACTTCAAAATAATTAAATGTGATTTGACCTGTAAGAGCTCAAATCAATATTAGGATCCGTCTTCAACCTCATAAAACTTCGAGTCGCTTTCTCTTCAAATGCTTTGGGATCCCGTCACAACTCTTGCAACAAGCTTGATGTTTTCAGCCACTATTGCTGCAAAACTACATTTTCATGTCCTGCAAACTGACTTAGCTTTCGGGGAATCATTCTCCTCTTTCCATTCCTCCTCCTGGTCCACCTCCTCTTCCTCTTCCTCTTCCGACACAACATACATTTGGTACAATAAATGTAACAACATTAAATTAACAATAATGAGAACAACTTTATTTTTCAAAGGGAAATATAAAAATATATAACCCTATATAATTGAGAAAGTGCAAATATAACCCTGAGATAATTTTTAGTGCAAAAATAACCTTAAATAATTTACATAAGTGCAAATATAACCCTAAGGACTATATTCCGGCAATGAATGACCATTTTCGGCCATTAACTTATCAGAAATGATCAAAATGTCATTTCAACATAAAACAAAAAAAATGAAAGACAAAAATGTCACTATATTGCCACCACCACCCATGCTCCACCATTTTCACCGCGCCGCCGCCACCACCACCACTTCTGTTGCTGCCTCCTCTGCCGTCGCTACGGTTTTCGCCATCACCAGTCACCACCTCTCACCGTCAACTTTCCCCCCATCGCTAGGGTTCCAACTCACCCACTCCACTGCCAACGACCAAATATTTCCCCCACTAAGGTTCCGCCTGCCCCGCCGCCTCTCCCCCTACTGTCTCACTTTCATCGCCACCAACGACCTGCCCCATACCGTCGCTGACCACCTCGTCAACACACCAACCTCATATTTCCCCCCTTTGCCTCACTAGATTTCCTTCGACGACCTCACCCCCCACCGTCGTTGACCACCTCGTCAACACGCCAACATAAAATTTCCCTTGACACCGACGCACAACCTCACACCACCTCCGCCACCATTCACCACCATTTCCGGTGCTGCTCAGCCAAGCGCCGGAAAATCGAGACCCATTTTATGCAGTGGAAGGAATCGAATTTCCTGAATCTGGTTCATGGCCAAGTTAGGAGAGTGTGGAAGGAATCACTTTTCCTGAATTTGGTAGGTTAAAATTTTCCACACTCTTATAAAGATTTTGATAAGTTGAAGCAATCAAAATAGGTCTTGATTTTGCTCGGACCAGATAGCAGTGCATGAATGTAATTTCAATGTTTTTTTGAGTTAAGTGCTAAAATAACCCTGACTTTAGTCTGAAAGTGCCAATCTAACCTTGCAATATCAAAAGGTGTCAATATAACATTTGACCGAGTTGACTTTTTAGTCAACAATTAGACTACCAGATTTTCTTGAAGAGACCGATTTCCCTTGTTTTTTTTAAAAAAATGGAAAAACACAAAAGACCAATTTTCCCTTAGCCTATTTCTCCACTTTTATTCTATTATCATTTTCCTCTGGCCTGTAAACCTTGA
The DNA here is from genome assembly GCA_032355705.1 of Rubia peregrina. Lineage (NCBI taxonomy): Eukaryota > Viridiplantae > Streptophyta > Magnoliopsida > Gentianales > Rubiaceae > Rubia > Rubia peregrina. The sequence goes on from JAULKK010005024.1 coordinate 9,979, forward strand.
CGACGGTCTCCACTAAAATCAACTAACCCCTGCCGACGACATAACATTCTCCTCTACGACGACCTCCCTAACAATCAACAACCCCCGCCGCCAACGACCCCATTTTGCTTAATCTCCTCCACCACTGGAAGGGTAAACACATCGATTTTCAGGAGGAGATGAGACGCAGAGAGCTCGTAGAGGTGGTGGTGGCGGAGAGCTACTTCAGATGGTGGTGGTGAAGAGCTACAGCTGGTCGTGGTGGCGGAGAGCTCACAGAAGGGATTATATGGCCGAGGGGGGGAGGGGGTGACCTACGAAAATTCTAGCGGTGGGGGAAAGCAAATTGCCGGAGGTTGGGGGAGGCGCAAAAACCCTAGCACAAGAGATGGGATGAGGCGGTGGGGAGAAAGGCGAGCGGCGAAAACCCTAGCTTTGGGTGGGGGGACGGCAGATCAGCCGAGGTGGAGCTGGGTTCGG